>VFFE01008050.1:2404756-2446086 GCA_008921705.1 Burhinus oedicnemus
TAATAACAAAAAAAAAAAAAAGAAGATATTGCTGATACTCTAAAAATTAGTAGGAATATCAGCTTATTGCAGGAATGATCACCTTTCCTACATCAGTGAAGATCTCTTTTATAGCATAGTTATACCAACTTTTGTGTGTTCTTTGTGGTAGTGAAGTTAAGTAGTACAGAAGAAGGCACAGAAATCTTCTCTTTGAATGTATCTTAGCAGTGACATTGCCTAAGTGGATGTTTTTTGCCCGTTCACTTTACCTCTTTCTTTTTTTCCTGATTTATCAACCTGTCACTTTATCTGTACATTGCAAGTTCTGTCTTGTTTTTTACACTAAGAGATAGAACCAAATCTCATTTCTTTTCTAATTTACTTTTGTTATGGTGATAATTACTCATATACTTTGTTTCAATCTATGTTTCCTCTGTGACCCTATTTTTATGTTAAATGGGAATGAAATTATGATGAACTGATAAAATCTGCATATGCATGTGCAGACTTTCGGTTAACATCATGGTTTTAACTTTAAGCAGTTTCTAGCATAATCATATTGCTCATTGTTTGGTGTTCTTTCTTTACCTTGTATCCTGTATCATGTTATTTCACACAATTTCCTGTCCTTTGTTTCAATTTGCATGAAAAAGTGGTGATCTTGCCCTAGTTTTATTTGGCACCTGATGATGATGCGTTAAGTACAGGAGGTTCATATCTAACCCAAAGCTGGGAACCATAAACAGAAGAACCAGGTATTAGGCACTAGAATTTTATATTTTATATATGCATTAATATTTTTAACCTTTTATTTTGATTCCCTGTAATTAAATGTAACACTGAACAGTTATAAGGAGTTAATAATTATGAATCATGTTTATAGTAGTGCTCTGTAGCACTACTACATTATGTCCTGTGGATGAGGAAAAGCTGAAGCTACAATAAAAGATAAATAAGGAAACTGTAATAAATAAGAATTCCATAATACTTGATGCCTAGATGTGACCAAATTACTTCTTATTATTTTCATTTTTAAAATTCAAGTTGAGAAATTTTCCACAAAAGTTTCAGAAGGAAACAGTAAAATTGTTTTGACTTCCCCATTTCAGTAGTATTGATGTGATTCATTGTAATAAGGTAGAAACATAGGGTTTAGCATTTCAATCTTCTTACATTTATAACTGATTAAATCTTGGTTTTCAGGCCATGCAATATATTGAATTAAAGTTATGATATATTTTTAATATTTAATACCACATTTTGACATAAAAATGAGAGTTCAACATTATTGAAATATGCAGTATAGACGGTCTTGGTCTTGCTTTACCAGAATTTTTATTTTGTGGGAGTGGCTTTTCAATCTCATTTAGTAGTACTCAACACGAAAGCAAAACTAGAATTGTCAGTTGGAAAAAAAGTAATTACATTTTGACATACCAACCATATGATATTATTAAAGTGTTCAAAAATTGTTTTGTTCTTAGTTTACTAACTTAGATCTATGTTCCCAGCTGCATTACTGAAACTCTTAAAAAGTCCTGACTAACTTCTTTGAACTTCTTCACATTGCATGTCTACAGGGGCCTAGAGATTTATCGCTGTGCAAGTCACACATGTCCCAGTTTTGTCATTAAACTGTCACTGGATAAAATGCAGAAAGATTTTGAGTGCAGAAACCTGAACCCTGGCTTCCTTAACCTCCCTGCAACTGTGTCCTACTTTCTAGCCAGCATGCTCCATTTTGTTCTCTCTGTAACATTTCCTTCATCCTTACTCCAAATCTGACTTAGGTTTCTTTATTGAACTTGATTTATTTTCTTCATAATGGCAAAGCTTTCTCTGGAGAGATGGATAGTGCTTCTTTATACGAATGAGACTAGCATATAGCTAAAGAGGGTGGCATCTCGTAGCGGGGGAGAAGAGTACTGGTGCAATCTCCTTCAGCTGCTTTCCTGAGGCCAAACTTTAAAATAATACTTTATGAAAAAACTGTGTGCTATTCTGGTTACACTTTAAAAATAGAAGTTCTTTAAAAGAATGACCACCTTCTTCAGTAAGTGTTGCAGTAGAAAGATAGGTCACACCCAAGTTGGGTGTGATGAATTATCTTTAAAAATATTCTAATTACCTATAAGAGAGATATAGATGACCTACTCAGATCAGACTTTGAAAACCCTAAATTACAGCACTGGATCCTGTATTTAGGGTTAGACATTTGCAAAGAGCTGTGTAGAGTTCAAAGAATCCCAAAACACATCTGAAATAAAATGTCTGCATACTGATACCAAAGAAAAAAAGGAAAAAAATAGATCGCATATTGCATTTGTTTTCATCCATTTATTTTATAAGAAGCCACAGTCAGCAGCTAAATTATAATGAAAAATAAATCTTCCTCTAAAAAAGTTTCAGGTCCTGACAAATATTTCCACAATATATATGAATATATATTTTTTGTAGAAAATATGTATGGCAGGAAAATCCAGTTAAAGTTAGTCACTTAGCTGAGTCCCAATAAGGCAATGATAAATGAACTTGTAAATGACATAAACGTGAAAAGAAAATACAGCTTTGTTGACATCTAACACTAGTAAGTAGAAATATCTCAAAATTCAATACTTTATATAGCCTGTTTGTTGGAAAGACTATGCAGACATAATTACATTACTAGACTACAGAAAAAAGCATAATGATGATCTTGCTTAACATTTATCTAGTACCTCTCATCTAAGGATCTAAAGTATGATTCTAACTTCCTTTCTGCTGCAGACAACAAAAGTTGTTATCTTTCTTGATAAGTGCCTTTCTTTTAATGTTGTAGGGTGATGGGTGGGAAGTGGAAAATCTCTTCTAATTAATATTACGTCAGCAAATTCATCTTTTGTGCTTAGTTATTTTAGGAGGCTATGCAGCCCCTGCTTTTATGCCTGTATCACATGCTAAAGCATCTTTGGGAGTTCCACTGCGTTTTGTGGAAAGCTGTTTTGCGGAAAGCTGTTTTGCCTCTGATTAGACACGTAGCAAGTTTCTGTACTAAACTACCTGATTGGAGCAGGTTGAAATACCTTTTTCTAGTCCTTGACCTGTGTCATACATTTCATGTACATCATGCTTTCTGTCTGTTACCTCCTCTCACAACAGTGGAACGTCGTAGAAAATCTTGATTAGATCATCTGTGATGAGACCCTCATAAAATGTTAAGGAAACAGAGTACATCTTTCATGCAATATAAATCTTCTGAGTATTCTGGATTAGTTTTGAATCTCATTACACAAAGAGGACTCTTTTTACACTAAAAGACACAAAAGATGCATAGAAGATCCGGTCAATGTAACAAATGCGTACCGTGTTCCCACTTCCGTTTTCTCATCGTTCTACAGCTGGGCAGAATTGAAGATGTTCAGAATATTTTCACTACACAACATTCAGTTCAGCCTCATCACAGAATAAAAATAGTAGTAACGACTGCACGCATGTATGCTGTCCCAAATTGGAGTCAATATCTATGATTCAATCCAGACAGATGTTTCTCTGTAACTTTTTTCTACACTGGTGTTTCAAATAAATGGATAATTATCACAATTATTTAATTCTTAATTTTTTCTGCTAAGTACATTACTTTCTTTCATAATAATTTGTTATTTTATTTTGAGGAAAGGCTGGTTTTAATTAATGTGCAATCGAAGGACATTTTCCACTCTCTGGTTATAAATCTAGCAAATATAACATGGGAGGAAGCATTTGAGGAAACGTGTAAATGCATGGCAAACAAAGTAAAGAAGTAAGTGTATGCAACCTTATGAAGAATTTATCTCTGTATATGTATGTTTATATGTCTGTGTCTATATATTTATATAAACACACACAGAGACATACATATACGTAGATATAGATATATGCATTTTTAAAGGTATCTAAATATGCAGTTTAAAAAAAAAAAAAAGTTAAATAGCAAGAGAAGGAAAGAGATTGAAGTTTCAGAAGTTCATGGGATTTCCTTAACTGTCACATCCATCTTTCAGGGAGTCTTCTGCCTACTCACTAGATTAGATGGCTCACATTTTCTTCTGATTTTTAAATGGAAACTTTATTCCAAACCTGAAAAACGTTTCAACAGGAGTCCTGCAAAAATAGTGCACTTCTGTATACAGTCTTCATTTCAAGAAACCAGTGTTTTTTCTTGACAAAGTTCCTTATAAACTGTATTTCTATCTCTACTGATTCCATTGCATAATAACTCTTCTCACTATGTTACCTGCGTCAGAACAAAACATACCAAAAATTGTTTCTCAAGGACACTGTTCAAGTAGGGCAGTCTAACTCACAAAACAAACAAATAAAAGAAAAACTATTGCCAGAATGAATATGACTTTAAAAATATACCTGAAAAGTTAAATGTTTCAAGTATGAATCAGGAGTCTGTATTAATTTGTTTATGTAATACAGAAGAGATTATATAATTTAACCAAAGGGGAGAATGTGGATAGCACTATTTCTCATTATGTTTCTGCCTTAAACAGAAAGAATAACTAGTGGTAAAGATTAAGCTTGGTCATAAAGTCATAAGAAAACCTAGACAAACACTGAGCTGGTCTTTGTATTTCAAGGAACAGCAAGAGGTTCATGTAAAAAGAGTGGCTCTGTTCATCAAGGATAGGATGCAAGGACATGATTGACTTACATGTAGTGACACAAAATATAATTGTACATCTTTAAAAGAATTATTCCCTGCAAATAAGTTTTTGAGTAAATTGAGATCTGAAATAACCTGTGCACTTAGGTAACTCAAGACTGTTACTACTCTATGTTCCTTACTATATTCCTTATTCTATTCCTTAACTGTGTATGCAGGGTTTGTTTAGCCTGGAGAAAAGGAGGCTGAGGGGAGACCTTATTGCTCTTTACAACTACCTGGAAGGAGGTTGTAGCGAGGTGGGGGTCGGTCTCTTCTCCCAAGTAACAGGACGAGAGCAAATGGCCTCAAGTTGCACCAGGGGAGGTTTAGATTGGATGTTAGGAAAAATTTCTTCCCCGAAAGGGTTACCAAGCATTGGAAGAGTCTGCCCAGTGAAGTGGTTGAGTCGCCATCCCTGGATGTATTTAAAAGAGATGTGTAGATGTAGTGCTGAGGGATGTGGTTTAGTGGTGGATTTGGCAGTGTTAGGTTAATGGTTGGACTCAATAATCCTAAATGTCTCTTCCATCTAAAACAATTCTATGATGTTATGATTCTATATTCTTGAGAAAAGTGTTGTGGAGCATGTGAGGGAGGTGAAGGAGAGAAAAAAAAAGTAAGAAAGATGAAGGACTGTTGGGAAAGGAGGAGTGGGATTTGATGAAGCAAGAACCACTAGGAATGGGGAACCACTGTGCTAAAATTATTTCTGTGTTACACAAATGTGTATGTTATCTGTAGTGCTACTGCATTACAAGTGTGGGGGTTTTAACAGGTTTTTCATAAACTGTATATATGACAATTATGCTCTAGAACTAGGCTGAATACAGATAAATTTCAGATACACCTTCTTTGACTTGAATGATCTTATAGGTCTTTCTCATTTTAAATATCTACTATTTTGCTAATTTGGGGAAAACCCCAAAACTATTTCAGTATATATTTCAAAGTGCTAACATAGCAAAGTTTTGCATAAGAATATAAATTAATCCCTTTAAAATAATTGAAGCCTCTTGTTAAAAGAGTTCTGTCAAAATCAAATCCAAATTTCTGTAAGCTAATAATGTATTTTAATATTTATATAATTCAGGCTGAGGAAAAGAAAGGCTTCTTTGTTTGCCTACCAGATTCAGATTCCCAAAGCATGATATGGTGATATATAAGAAGCTTATATTAGGGGGGATTTTATGTTTTTTTAAAAGATCACATTGATTCTTCTAAGATACCTTATCTACCCCTTTGTTGGTTCAGAACCCATCTTTGTAAATGCTGTGGCTATACTCTGTGAATATTTAATACAATTGTTGTTTTCCTGTAGGAAAGATGAATATTCTAGAGTTTGAATTAGGAGCTGGAAGCTACTTTAAATATGCAACTATTATCTTCAAGTCATTCCTGTAGGCAAGAAGGGGCACATCTGTTCCCTAGCAACTGGAAAATAAACAGGTTTCAATAAACAAGACTTCATACAGCTATATATTTTTTCCAGGATTTACATGAGATTTGGCTGCAAAAGAATATCAGCAATTGCTGGAAGTTGTTTTTCTAAAAAAAAAAAGAATTGTTAGAAAATAATTTAAAATGATCAGTCAAAGAATGCATGCTTGAAATGAATCAATATATTGGTTTGCTTCCATTACTATTATTATTAATGTTTGGGGTTTTTTTTCTTTTGTGGGAAATAAAGAAAATAAAAATATTTCTATTTAGTCTTGGTGTTATAGTCAACAAAACTGAAAGCCACAAGAGTTGCACAAATTTAAAAACAAAGCTGAAGAACAGTTTGGAAGAAATGCAATGACTAAAGATCATAATGATCCAAAATACAAAATTTACAGCAGTATGTTTGTGGCTCAGCTGGGCACTGAAAAGCCTACCCAGCATCCAGTGAACAATCAGGTGACTTGTAGACAGTGTTCTTGCTGCAATTCTTCACCTACCAATCATTATCAGAGGCAAGGAACAGAGTAATTAAGATTTGCATAAAATAATAATAATTATTAAAGTCTAACTGACAGATGTCACCCGGCTCGATAATTGGATCAAATAATAAAAAAAAGGCTGTAAAACATGAGATTTTGAGAGCTGTTATGACCCAACATATACCTTAATAATACTATGAAACCTTTCAGCAGCAGAATTCAGATCAGAGGCAAAATAAATGCCATCCTGCCAGATGTTGTTAGTAGCAGCAACGTCATTATGGGAGTGCCCAGAGACTCTAGACTAAATTGGGAGCCATTATGCTAATTGTCGTACATATACATAGTACAAAGTGGTATTTGGTTGCCACAGTTTAGTCTAAACTGTCAGGACAGGTGAAGGCAAGACACAAGGGCACAGAAAACACCAAAGACTGGTTGATTCCTCACAGATGGGTGTGAAAGCAAAAGAGGTGAATCTGATCCCAGCCAGCCAGCTACAAACCAGCATCTGTCCAGAAGCCATGTAACTATGTTAGTGTTAAGAGTGGGATATTACAGCTCAAAAAGACTCTGTGGCTTCAAAACTGTAGGTGGCTCACATTGAGCTACTGTGGAACATGGACGAGGCAAGCTTCTCTTTTCATTGTGCATGCATTCCTTTCTTCCCCCTGAGCTTCTACAGAAGCTGTCATAATGACCAAAACCACAGTAATCTATGTTCTAACTCAATGTACAGATGACTGATTTCAAATAATGTAAATGGTTTAAACATTACAGAGTTATAGCCCTTAGAAACTGATCAAAAATGAAATATATTCGATTAAATAAGCAGAAATTCATTAATTTTTATTATAATAGAATCATAGCATCATTTAGTTTCAAAAGAACTTTAACATCATTGAGTCCAACTGTAAACCTAGCACTGCCAAGTCCACCACTAAACCATGTCCGTAAGCACCATAGCTACATCTCTTTTAAATACCTCCAGGGATGGTGACTCAACCACTTCCCTAGGCAGCCTGTTCCAATGCTTGGTAACCCTTTCGGGGAAGAAATTTTTCCTAACATCCAATCTAAACCTCCCCTGGTGCAACTTGAGGCCATTTCCTCTTGTTTCGTTGCTTGTTATTTGGGAGAAGAGACCGACCCCCACCTCGCTACAACCTCCTTCCAGGTAGTTGTAAAGAGCAATAAGGTCTCCCCTTAGCCTCCTTTTCTCCAGGCTAAACAACCCCAGTTCCCTCAGCTGCTCCTCGTAAGACTTGTGCTCTCTAGACCCTTCACCAGCTTTGTTGCCATTCTCTGGACACGCTCCAGCACCTCAATGTCTTCCTTGTAGTGAGGGGCCCAAAACTGAACACAGTATTCGAGGTGAGGGGGATGATCACTGCCTTAATCCTGCTGGCCACACTATTTCTGCTACAAGCCAGGATACTGTTGGCCTTCTTGGCCACCTGGGCACAAGGCTGGCTCATATTCAGCCAGCTGTCTACCAACACCCCAAGGTCCTTTTGCACCAGGCAGCTTTCCAGCCGCTCTTCCCCAAGCCTATAGTGCTGCATGGGGTTGTTGTGACCCAAGTGAAGGACCCAGCACTTGGTCTTGTTGAACTTCATACCATTGGCCTTGGCCCATTGATCCAGCCTGTTCAGATCTGTCTGTAGGGCCATCCTACCCTCAAGCAGATCAACACTCCTGCCCAACTTAGTGTCGGCTGCAAACTTACTGAGGGTGCACTCGATTGCTGGATTAAAAACTGGCTGGATGGCTGAGCCCAGAGAGTTGTGGTGAATGGTGCTAAATCCAGCTGGCGGCAGGTCTCAAGCGGTGTTCCTCAGGGCTCAGTTTTGGGGCCAGCCTTGTTTAATATCTTTATTGATGATCTGGATGACGGGATTGAGTGCACCCTCATTAAGTTTGCAGATGCCACCAAATTAAGCAGCAGTGTTGATCTGCTTGAGGGTAGGAAGGCTCTGCAGAGAGATCTGGACACACTGGATGGATGGGCTGAAGCCAATGGCATGAGGCTTAACAAGGCCAAGTGCCGGGTCCTGCACTTGGGTCACAACAACCCCAGGCAACGCTACAGGCTTGGGGAGGAGTGGCTGGAAAGCTGCCTGGCAGACAAGGACCTGGGGATCCTGGTGGACAGCCGGCTGAACATGAGCCAGCAGTGTGCCCAGGTAGCCAAGAAGGCCAATGGCATCTTGGCCTGTATCAAGAATAGTGTGTCCAGCAGGAGTAGGGAAGAGATCGTGCCCCTCTACTCAGCACTGGTGAGGCCGCAGCTTGAGTACTGTGTTCAGTTTTGGGCACCACAATATAGGAGGGATATTGAGGTGCTGGAGCGTGTCCAGAGAAGGGCAACAAAGCTGGTGAGGGGTCTGGAGAACATGTCTTATGAGGAGCGTCTGAAGGAATTAGGATTGTTTAGTCTGGAGAAGAGAAGGCTGAGGGGAGACGTTATTGCTCTCTACAGCTACCTGAAAGGAGGCTGTAGTGAGATGGGAGCTGATCTCTTTTCCCAAGTAAGTAGTGATAGGACAAGAGGAAATGGGTTCAAGTTGTGCCAGGGGACGTTTAGGCTGGACATTAGGAAAAAAATTTTTCACTGAAAGAGTGATCAAAGATTGGAACAGGCTGCCCAGGGAGGTGGTTGAGTCACCATCCCTAGATGTGTTCAGAAGTCGTGTAGATGTGGTGCTCATGGACGTGGTTTAGTGGCAGACCTGGTAGATTAGGGTCAATGGTTGGACTAGATGATCTTAAAGGTCTTTTCCAACCTAAATGATTCTATGATTCTATGATCCATTGGTCCACATCATTGATAAAAATATTAAACAGCACTTGTCCTAAAGTTAAGTTCATTCAGATTAATTGCTTCTAATTCTAAGTATTTTACCTTTTTTTTTTTCTTGGATTTTTAATCTTCATCAAGTACAGTCCAGAAAGGTTAAGCTACAAATTGATTGGATGCCAGTGGTCTAAGAGAGCTCTGCCATCTTCCTCGATACAGTAGATGGCAAAATAATTAATACATACAATGATTTAGTCTTAAGAAAATGGATGTACAGAAAGAAAATTAGTATTGTTTTGTTTGATTGTTCATTTTTTTGTTTGTTTGTTCATTTGCTTGTTTGGTTTTTAATCCAATGAAACAAAGTTTAAGTCTACAGAATTGTTAGTTTTTCATTCATACTGAAGTTGTGAACTACTAAACTTCCAAACATGCTAACATCAAACACAACATCAAAATATCCAAAAAGGTTATTATAATTAATTTAGAATGAAAAATAATAAAATATAGTCTGTTTTATGTAGAGAAAAGTTAAGACAAAATCTTCAGTTTTCATAAGGTGAAAATACATTGGATTAAAATATGAAGAGCTAATATAAAAATGTTTCAAAATATGTTCAGGAATTGACCACTTTTCAAGAAGAATAAGCCTTAATGAAAAGCTATGCTTACTGGTTTTCAGTATTTATTTATCTTTATAAGGAAGCAAAAATGTAGTGTTTGTTCTTGAAAGACAGCATTTTCTACATTCTAGATGAGTGTGTATATCCATTATATACATATACTGACTATAACTGTTACAAACAATGTTAAGGGAATTAAAAGTGAGACGCGAATGTATAATTATTATGATACATTTTAACCAAATGTCATTGGGTAAAACAAATTTCACTGAAAATTATAGCTCCACATTAACATGCATTCAAAGTATGAAATATCTTTATGATTATATGAAGAATTACACTGATGGTTATTCTGTTTACCCAGGAGCTCCTTAGGCATGCAGTTTGGAATCTTTCCTGTTCACATCTTCAAATTCATGCTAGTAAGAATACCAGTTTATGTACCTATTTTGATATTAGCAGAGCTGGAAAGTCCTTAAAGCCTCTCAACAGTATTACTTTTGTCAAAGACACTGTGCAAAATTATAAATATGTATAAAATAATTTCCAAATTTTATTCCAGAAAATGCTTGCTATTCAGTGCTGCCACTACAATTATTCTCTCTTGTCTTCCTCTTTATGGAATCCATAATTACTCACTGAAGGTCAGGTGAGTCAGTTACGTAATTTGATTCTGTGTTTGTTACAGAACACAATTTTACTCACTTCATTGCATTTGTTATGTACTGTGAATAGCACATTGAAGTTGATCAATACAATAATATTTTAAATGCTATTTCATCCTACTTTTACTTTGTATGTATTTCTAGTTAAACTTTTCTTCTTGTGAGCAATCTTTAAGAAAATAATTCTCAGAATTACTTATTTCTGTAACAAGGGTCATAGCTGAAGTCTTCTCAGGGTAAGAAACGGAAGCAGAGTTATCAAAAATAACACTCGAAGCCTACTATAAAGGATCCTTTTAAATGAGATCTTTAGTATTTTCTTTTAAGCTAACAGGCAGTGGGATAACATTTACTAGGAGTCCTATCAAACAAGTTTGTCTTTGAAATCAAACATGTTCAAAGTTCCTTTAAACTTAATTATAAATGATTTTAATTTAAACTGTGAGAGTATTCAGTAAATGATTTATTATAGTACTAGTGAACATTCTTCTCCATAGTATAACAATTTTCCACTTCATTGCTGCCATTTGAAAATGACATCAGAACTTGGTTCACTTATAATCTTTTCTTGTTAATGATTTATTGTCATGGTTGCAAAGCGTTTCAGCTGGCTACAACAGTTTCCTCTTTCATCAGTGCAGTTAAAAAACACCTCAGTTTTCTCCGTTTATGTGAAATAACTAATCTTTCTCTTTTTAAGTTATAATTGCTATGGTTTGTCTAGACAGTAATGGAAGAGTCAATATTAATGTCTATGATGGAATTTTGATATGCAACACTAAGTTTCCCTTAATCCTTAGATATAGTTGTTGACTAAATCACAAGTTTCAATTCTTGTTAATGTCAAAAAAACAAGCAGCATGAGAGAAAAAAAAGCAAGAAAGAATTTACAAGGATTGTTCCTGCTATGAGCCTTGAGTCACAGTGGAGCTTCAGCTCCTGAAGTCCAGCACAAGTAGTAACAATATCTGATTTTGGTAGATGTAAATGTAGCATTAGCTCATTCATTGCAAAACTGATTTATTACATTTTTTACATTTAAATTTTTTATATATATTTATAAATTAAATTCATTGTATCTAGTATAAAAACCCCAAACCTGCCCAAGTATAACCTCCGTTGATGCAGGTTGCAGAGGTAGTCTAATCTAGCGCTCAACTGTCCTTGCTGTTAGAATGTTACTCCTAATTTCTAATCTTAAATTCCTTTGCTACAAATTAGGCTTTACACCAAGTACAATCCACAGGGAATAAAATTGAACAACCTTCTCTTGTAAAAAGTGGATCTAATCTGTGGAAAATTGTGGATTTCTTTGTTGATTGTCTTGTGTATTTTACCCAAGAAACCAGAAGACCAGCTTTGTAATAAATGGCTTAATGGTGCAGTCACGTCTGTAAAAATTAACAACAGTCCAAGTTTGAGTAAATGATATTCTGAATACTTAAATCACAGGAAAATACATTGATAATAAAGAACCTTCCTGGTACTCTTTTAAACAAAAAGATACCTTTTATGCACATTAATAAAAAATGAGTGTAGAGCATATTGAATATGATGCCTATGTCATACATAATGATGTGGTTCTTACAAGCAGAAGCGCATGACAGAAAATAGAGTTATGATGCTGAGTCTGAAAAATCTTCAGATTCTGAAGACTGACCTGAGATAATTTTTCATATTATAGAATGTAAAAAAATGTATTCTTAAAAATTTGGAGATAAAGAGCTTTTTCAGAAGGAAGATACAAGAAAGTAGGTGGTAGAACAAGGTTGAGAGGGGAGGGAAGGAGCGAGGATGTGGAACTCTGCTCTGTGCTCCTCCATTAGTAAGCTGTTGTACAATTATTGTCAGCTTTGTAAGATACAGGATACCACTCTCTTCAAGATCACTAACTTCTTACCTTAATTAAGAAGTGAGATTAGTCTCTGCTGAATGATGGCATCATTTTTCTTGAAGATTGAAGACTGAATTTTGTCCCTGAATTACTCCCGGATTTCTTCCAGGGCAAAGACCAACATATCAGGACTGGGACTCATGCCATAAATGTCTGCTTGACACACAGCTATTTACTTGCAAATGAATGAAGAAAAAGAAATAATTCATGTGATTATTGATAACTGATTAATCTTCATGTTGGAAGAAGCATTTCCCCCATACTCAGACACTTGGTTCCTTGGCAATATCTAACTATAGGGTGTTCAAATAGTCAGGAAAACTGTACTTCTGTAGTTCAGAACATCTCCTGTCTTAAGATATCTTACCTTTAAACTGAGAAGTACAGTAGAGGATCCTAAAAGCGGATGCAGAGTGGCACAGTCAAAAGATTAACCTGAAAATGTGAAGCTTATGAAATTAGCCTCAAAATCCTTTTGCACTAGAAATGAAATAAATTTCATTATGTCAGTTGTAGGTTAGTCCTTATTAAAGAATAGAACAAGATTTCCAGGGAATAATTGATCTGCAAAGATAGACATATCTCCCTTAGATTTTACCTATATTTAAAGCAAATACAAGAAAGATACAGTCAGAGATGTTATACTTAGCCTGTTGTTTAAAATGCACTGTATTACTAAATCTTATTCAGCAAATACTAATGTTAAATAAATGTTAATTAGTGAATTTTTTTCTATCAGTATAGAATGTCAAATCATCTGTGGAAGATCTCTTGTTCTGAACAGGGGGAATTGGCACTAGAAGAAAGGATTTTATTTTTTTGGCATGCACTATACATGTCGATGAGAGACTGAGCAGCACATACAAATCCTAATCTTATTAAAAAATAACAGCAAGTTCAGTGCTCTTGGGCCCTGCGGAATGCTGTACTGAAGCAGACATATCCATTTCTTGTCACATCCTTCATAAACTCTAGACTCGAAGCAACTGGAATAATCCTGCAGTTTGACTTCTGACATTACGGGAGCTTAATGAGCTTCCTGATAACAATTTTCAGTCCTACAGCTGGTGTTAAACTAAAGCACACTTTAGCTAAATGGTCAGTCTTGATATAAGTGTTCCCAGCAACAGAGAAGCCACCAGAATTCTTGAGATGTTATTGCAATGGCTTAGAAAACACAGTTGAAACTGTGTGCCTAGTCTGAATTTCTCTAGCTTAATTTGAAGTAATAGGATTGCGTTATATGTTTGTGACCTAGAATGAAGAACTTTCTATTATTAAATTTTCATGCCTTCTGCAGGCTTTTATAGGTTGTGATCCTGATGTCACCCCTTAGTCTTCTCTTAGATTAACTAAATAGGTTGAATTTCTTTAACTTCTCAGTTCTCTTCCTATTTTCCAAACCTTTAATCATTTTCATTAAACTTCTCTGATTTATTTACTCACAGCCTAATTGACTTATCTGTAAAATGTGGTAAAATGCTTATATCTGTCAAGTAATGCCCATATTTGACAAGTAATTTGAAACCTGCTTGTCAGTAGATAACAAAAAAAAATAAATATTACCAGTATGCAAAGTGACATATGGTAATACATATGGCAATAATTAAACAATATTCAGAGATATGTAGAAGTACAAAGGTGGAGAACCAATTGAAGCTGTAAACTATGTTCACACACAGACACACACACCCCGATTGTCTTATATATCTCTTCAATCTCTTTTCAAGTACAATTCCATATTCTTATATTTTCAGCATACAGCATATAATGTCACTAAGTATAGACATCCCTGTGGTGATTTCAAGAGATTTGTGGACTGTGTGAGAGACAGCAGCCGTTCAGCAACTGTCTGGGTGTCTATATTTAAAGATAGCATGCAAGTAGGTGTCTAATCACCTTCCAGTCTTCCTATTTGCCTCAATCCTACCTTCCTATTTTTGTCCCTCACTATTCCACCTAATTCTTGCAAACTTTCCACTTACTCATTTTCATGTGAAAGCATCATGTTTCCCACTTCTCTGCTCCAATTCATTCCAAAGGTATCTCTGGAATTAATTAGGTACATGTTTATGCAATGGCACCAATAAATGTGTCATAGCTTCTGGGGTCAAGAGCATGCCCAAATAACTCAGCTCCATGTGTGGATGAGACCATTCCTGCTTTTCCCATTACTTGGCTTCCATGCAAAAGACCTGCACTTGCCTCCTTACAATTTAGACTTTCAACCCTGCTGATATTTTTTAGGTATAAAGGAAGACATAATCTGGAGTCCTGGAGAATATGAAACTCCATATCAGTAATATGAACCTGTGGAAAGCGAACAGGCAGACAGAAGAGGTTAGATAATATTCTGGAGAGATCCATGGAAAAAATTGTGTTACAGCCTATCAATACTTCTGGAAATAGGACCTGAGACAGCACTCTGTTGGGAGACTTAATGGGGGAACTCAACAGGAGTTATTACACAGAAGGAAATCAGTTTAATTTGGCAGAAATATGTTTGCCTTTATTGTCTGAATCATCTATATCTGGATTTTCTGCTTCTGCTATACTGCAAAATGAAACCTCCTCTTTTCTTTTTTTTTTTTTTTTTAATAGAAAATTGATATTCCTGGTGATGTTCTGAACAACTAAAATGCCCAATGTGAGATTAAATGAATTCCTTTTGTCTGAGTGTAAGGGAGAGGGTACCAATTTTGCCAATATTAGAAAGGACACAGTATAAGGATATATAATTTAAAACACATTAACAGCTGGATATTTCTCAATCCTTTATTGAGCTGTCTGCTAATGGACATGTGTAATAACCCCTTTCACTTGCTTATGCTCTGTATGACATAGGAAATCTGGGGTGTGTTTTAAGGTAAGTCTCTGATAAGTAAAGAATCTAGAATATAATCAAATCCTTTGATAAGTAGTTCAATAATACTGTGAAAGAACATGACATTTATGAACGATGTTTCACTTCAGAAAAAAATAAAAGTAAGTGTTCTTAACATTCAGAATAATCTAGGTTAAATCTTGGGAATACAGGATGTAGATTAGATCAGGAAAAGACAGGGAATCTGGATCATTTGCAGTAAAACTTCAGGATTTACTCAGTTTTTTTAGGGTTTTTTTCTGTTTCTAATTATATTCCTAGCTTCCAGAAAACAGTGTCCTAGCAATGCCCACCACTGTTTCTGGTGTTCTTTGAATTACAGAATGTATTTTAATAGTTATTTCGAATGTTACAGGACTATCACAAGACAACATAGATGACTGCAATGACTGCAGCATGTAACCACCAAATCTGTCTCAGCAATCCAAGATCATTATACAGAAGTCTGTTCTCTTATTGTTATTAATAATATTAATAATAATAACAACAAAAATAAAAATATTTAATGAGTCAGACCTCAAATTGCTCAGCCCTACATCTGTTCTTTTTAAACGTTGTTATTTTTGTCCAGATAAAACAAAGAATTATAAAGACAATGCAGTAATTTACAATGTTTTCTTCAATGAATAACAGCATTTCTAAGCTTTAAAGTCAGTTGGATTTAAATGTCTACCTCTCTTTGAGGCTTTGAGTCTATCTATTCTGCCCAAAGATAGGCAAGAAGTCTGTAACAGCAATTGGTAAAAGTCACAGAACTTTTATATTTCACTCCAGTGTTTGAATCACAAAGCAGAAAAAAAAAAACCCCAAAGACAGGAAGGTAACGTGTCTCTTGATACTCCTAAAATATAAGCTGAGAAAAAAAATCAAGTGAGACCGTGGATTTCTGTTTCTGCATGCACAGGCACTAGATTTACACTACTGGAAATGGACCAACAATTCCATGTTGGAAGACATTAAAAACAGTAACCAGGCAAGTCATCTTCACTATCTTAGGCCTATCTGTGAAGTGAGACTGGATTCTGATCACCTTGTGGCTTTAAAAGGAATTTTTCTTCATATAAAATTCTAGTCACTTATGGATGCCTAAGAGGTCTAATATCATCTTTTATCTTCCTTGGACCTATTGAAGGCAAGAGCAAAACTGATATTTTTTCAGGAATTTTTACTGTTCTTCCTTCCACTCTTATGTAATTTGAAGAAAATAGACTCTTGCTGCTTTTTCTTCCCTTCTCTTTCACTTACATGCAGCTTGAAACCACTTGTCTCACTAACAAACAACCCCAAATATTTTTTTCATACAGTATATAATGTCTATGTACTTTAAAATTAAAGATCAACAATACTGAATTTTATTTTTGCTTTTTAAAAATTATAGCCTTTAATTTTGTCCCAACACATATCCTTGCATCTAAATGTACATAAGTATTGCTAAGCAACGCTTAGCAGATGCTGTTTTTAGAAACTTCTGCTTATACAACAGCCATCCTTTAATATTAATGACACAAATTATAATGTTCTTCAATAGAATCCAGATTTTAGGCTGTTAATGACCTTTATAGACATTTTTGTGTCAGCACTAATCATCTGTGCGTCAAGTTCAACTGCATCTGCATAAAATAACTTTATAAGATCTTATCATTTAAATCAACATGAAATCATCAATTGTAACTCCACTAATATCAATCTAACATTATAATGCAGTGACAATTTGTTCCCGCTTGCCACTGCTGGCAGACCTAAGCAGCACAAAAATTATTGAGACAGATGCACAAGTAATCAGTTTTGTCACTTTATTGATGCATTCCTGATTATCCCATAATGAGGCAGAATTTCTGAAGAGGGAGTACTTGTCCCTAATGAATGTTTCTTCAGATGCCAGATTTGTTTGGCTTATACACCTGCTTTCCTTTTATGACCTGCTATCCTTAATCACTACTTACAGGTACAGTGGAAAAGCAAAATTCTTGGAACAGCAGTGGATCAAAGATCCTACTTTTCATTAGCATAGGAACAGACTTTGTGATAAAATAGAGCGGGATTCTGACGTGAGTGAGATTTTAGTTTAAACAAGAGAAATTATGGGAAAAATACAGCATAAGATTTTCATGCAAAATGAAGGATTAGTGGCTGTTCTGATGGCCCACTGATGGTTGCTGAACAACTTATTTCTTGTTTTTCTCTCTTTCTCTTCAACTCAAAAGCTGGAGCATAAGTTAACCTATGCTAAATTTGTTAAGTTCCCACTAATACTAACTAGGTAGAGCATTTGTAGAATAGAGTCACAAAAGGCTGGTGGGGCAGGGAGAGGGTAGTGTTCAACAGCCCAGTTACAGAATGGAACCAGGATGTGACTTGAATAGTGGAATCCAGAATCATGTTATGTTACAGTATTTCCTCTGGTGAGAATGGGAATATCTTAGCAACTGAAACGGGATTCAAAATCATGGTTTATCTAAGACAGAGAATTTGAAAAGCTAAATGAAAAATAAAGTTCCTTTTTTTCCGCCCAGATTTATAAAATATCTATGGGAATGCATATGGAGAAAATCAAGTTTTCTTCTCCAAAATCTGCGCAAACTAGTTGAGAAACAGTTTTGATCCGAATGTAAATATAGGTTTATGCCTAAGCTAATAAACTCCTTTCTCTTTGTTCACAAGCAAATGAAGTTTATTTCTCTCTCCATTCCAAATTTTTCTATGCAGTGAGTTAGCATTTCATAGCTGCAAATTCATACCTAAAACCAGGAGCCTCTTTTCTACTCAATTTAAGATTTATGTAGAAATAAGTGGTCTAAACAGACAAATTTGACTTAGCTGTCTTTCTGTGTTGGTAGAACTGTATTTAACCAAGAATGATGCCACTTATGGAAAGGGTTCATTCTTCTTTTGTGGGAAGACCGCTTGTCTTATTTGTGTCAACTGGGGACTTTCACATTTGCTGTTTCCCAGGCTGTCCCAAGTACATGATTGCTTCACTTGTAGTCAAAAGCATTTTTAGTGCAGGAATAAACTACAATATTCCATAACTTCATGGGCCAGTTCTTTATCACGTCTATAAGATCTACAGGTGTGTTAGGGCTCTTTACAATAAGTGCCCTTGGGAGTCAACTGAAAAGCAACAGGCAACTCCTACTGCATCCAGAAGAGAGACAGTCAGTGCCTCACCACCTCACGTCTGCAGGCTGGTGTTATTTCCAGAGTGTCTATGTGTACCTATATACCTGTATATGCCAGAAAGGGAAGAAAAAGCAAAGAACTGTTACCTGGGACTATTAGTCAAGTAGTCCACAAATAGCAGGATCTGATGCAGTTCTTATTTCCCCAAGAGATGGATATAAGGAGGATGACTAAAGTAGTAGAAAATGTAGCTCAAATGACAGATATCAGATCCCTGAATACTTTGGGTGATATTCTGCACATATGTTAAGAGAAATTGAGAAGTTATGATTATGTCAGCTGTGGTCAGGGAGCTGGAGAACTGAAGTACTCTATGTTTCAGGATGGTGTCATTCAGTCTGGAGCCCTGCTTAGAAGTATCAGTTACCTCCTTTCCCCTTTTCAATCCAATGATCTCATACGCTTTCTTGCTTATAAACAGAGCCAGACTGTAACATTCATTAAGGTCCCTGGAGGATAAACAGGTTTACTGACACATTGAAGGCAGATGATGTATGTACTAATGCTTGCACTGTTTCCATGGAATTGAGTACTTTGAAGTTACAAATTTATAGAATTAAATTCCAAATATGGAATTCTGTGTTAACCCCAGTAGGCAGCTAAGCACCACACAGGCACTTTTTCACTCTCCCTCAGTGAGGTGAGGAGGAGAATCAGAAGGGTAAAAGTGCAAAAACTTATGGCTTGAGATAAAGACAGCTTAATAGGTAAAGCAAAAGCTGCATGTGCAAGCAAAGCAAAATAAGGAATTCATTCACTGCTTCCCATCAGCTGGCATTTGTTTAACCATTTCCAGGAAAGCAGAGTGTAATGGTTACTTGGTAAGACAAGCTCCATAATCCTGAAAGTCCCTCCCTTCCTCCTTCTTTCCCCCAACTATTATTGCTGAAGACGATGTCATGTGGTATAGAATATCCCTTTGGTCAGTTGGGATCAGCTGTCCCACCTGTGTTCCCTCTCATCTTGTTGTGTACCCCCAGCCTACTTGCTGGTGTCAGAGTATGAGAAGCAGAGAAGTCCTTGACATTGTGTAAGCACTGCTCAGCTACAGCTAAAACATCCCTGTGTTGTCAACACTGTTTTGGTCAAAAATCCAAAACATACGAGCTACTATGAAGAACATTAACTCCATCCCAGCCACACCCAGTACGTCCCTGGAAAATAAAAGTTTACTAACACAGTGCAGGCAGATGATGTATGTATTAATGCTTGCATTGTTTCTATGGAATTTAGTAGTCTTAAGTTACAAATGTATAGAATTAAATTCTAAATAGGAAAAAAGCTCTTCATTTGGCTAGAAATACAATAGCACCATTTCTGCATCCTTTTTATCACAAAGAATGCAATCAGTATCAAGAAGCTTCCAGGTGCATGGGTAGAACTTACTTCTGGATAAGGTCTTTATGTGCTGTCTTGGAATCTCCTTGTACTTTACGTTGTCCTGTGGAGACGGTGTTTGTTTTGGTAACAAAATAATAATTCAATGCTCACCAAATATATGTGTTTGACATTTCAGCTATCATTAGCTGACCTTTCCAGATTCAACCCACATTTATTGGCTCTGGCTGAGACGGAGTTAAATTTCCCCATAGCAGGTCTCATAGTGCTGTGCTTTGTATTGGTAGCTAGAAAGGTGCTGATAACACATCAGTGTTTTGGCTACTGCTGAGCAGTGTTCACACAGCATCAAGGCCATCTCTCCAACATTCCCCCCTCACCAGTAGGCTGGGGGTGAGCAAGATGTTGAGAGGGGACATAGCTGGGACAGCTGACCTAAGCTGGCCAAAGAGATATTCCATACCATATGAAGTCTGCTCAGCCATAAAAGCTAAGAGAAAGGAGAAGGGGGCATTCAGTATTCTGATGTTTGTCTTCTGGAGCAACCACGATGTGTATTGAATCCCTACTTCCCGGGAAATGGCTGGACATTGCCTGCTGATGGGAAGTAGAGAATAAATCTTTTGTTTTCCTTTGCTTCCACATGTGGCTTTTGGTTTTGCTTTATTAAACTGTCTTTATCTCCACCCACGAGCCTTTTGTAATATTTTTGTCTCCCCCTGTCGAACTGAGGAGGGGGAATGATAGAGCAGCTTGGTGGGCACTTAGCGTCCAGCCAAGGTCAACCCTCCACAGCACTCTAAGCTACCTCTTTGACAGAATTTGCTTTAGAGTCATACAACAATCAACACAGGGCCAGCTTCAAAGTCAGATAACAACTTAGATCAGATTATGAAAGGATTTTTTTTTTTTTTTTAAATCTTGGCTGTAAAGTTTCCATAAGGATAACATCTGGTGGAAGGAGAAGTGAGGGATGAAATTTTAAGAACTGTGTCCCTTAACATTCCTTTCTTCTAATGATTGCCTTCCTCCCTGAAAATTTTCCAGGAAATTACAAAAATGTATTAATTTACTATTTAATTAGGTCACACTTTGTGAAAAAAAATGAACAAACATCCTAAAATGTCCTGTTTCATTTGAAAAATAACCCAAATCTAAAGCATAACAATATTCAGATGTGATGTAATCACTTATTTTTAAAAAATTCCTACATTATCCTGATATTGTATTGGAATAAGATTTTAAAAGGAATCATACATTGTTCTGGTATCTTATTGGAATAAACAATTTTCAGATAGATTGAATTAATTAAAAATCAAATTTTAAAAATATCAAGAAATATATTTGTATTTCATATAATAATATATGTTTATAAATATTATAAATACTTTCCAAACTTTATGAATAAGCAGTAAAGGAAACCAAGAAAAAAGAAAAATAGTCTTTTCAGTGTTTCTGCTTTTCTTTTTTTTGCACTTTTTCATCTGTTGAGAAACTACCTCAATTGAATACTATGTTAAAATTCCCAATAAAGCTGGTAGGTTCAGAATTTCAGTCTTGAATATTTATGAGAAAGTATTTTGAGTGGTTTTCCATAAACGGTATGCAACCCAGAAGGAAAAAAGAAAAAACAAACTGGTGAATTAGTATGATCTGAATTTGCCACAGTGGAAAAAATAAATTCATAAACAGTAACAGCACTGGAAAGCTTTGAAAAAAGCCTTCAAGTAAATAAGACTTTTCTTGGCACCAGCTGAAAGTTTAGTTTTTAGCAACTGTCTCCAATACATTATCCATATAAATTAAATTCTAACTAGAAATTCAGCTTTCGATGTTTGGTTAATATTCTTACATCCAAAACTAACTGTGGCCAAATACAGTTCCCATACCATCAATCTGTTGTGGTCCCCTTGTAAATGAAATGTAGCTCCATTTATAGTAAAAACTTGCGAAAATTATGTGAAAACAACACGGAAAAATGGGATGTTTTATAGGTGCCAGCATTTCGGATGAAATCCACAGAATGCAAATTGTAATGGCTGAAATTCCACTGTACTTGCTTGTCTGCTTTAAAGTCTGAGAGATATTTAAATTGCAGTATTCCTTCTTTTTTAGAAAGCTTTTCTCAGCCCTGACACTATTCTAAGCTGTACAGCTTGTGCTTGATTGTAAAAGTTAAATTCTACCATTTAACCAACACCCAGAGTAGACACAATTTCTCCTTATGCTTTGGAATTCCCAGAGGAAGACCCTACGTTATCATATCTTTTTAAAGCAGGAAAAGCTATGGAGATGAACAAAAAGATCTATGTCTAAATTTGCAAAGCAGAGTACTTTAATTAGCTTTTACCCATGCACCTACTGAGTAAGTGAGAAACTACAAACACATTCAGTTCTGCTGTGCACAAATCATTAGAGATGGGGACTGCACAGAGCTCATAACAAATGGGGACTAAAATAGTACATCAGACTTTTTTTCAGGTATGAAGGACGCAATTAAAAGTTTATGTGTAAAATAATCAAAAGTCTTGATCATGAAATAATGAAGCTTAAAAGAACTTAGATAGTGTTTTAGAAGATGTTATGTTAGATGTAAATGTTAGCAGCATTTATTAGCTTTCCATTAAATATTTTTAAAGCACTAAGAAGTATTTGTTAAAAGGACTTTATAAAGTGTATTTTTTGTTTAAGAAAATCTAATGAATTTATAAAACAAGGAACCAAAAAGTCATTTTGACTTACTCTGTGTTGTTTAATTTTTTTTTTTAATTTCCAGGTTTGACAGAGATATTGCTTGTGATCACTCTTCCTTTATGATTATTGCCGTTAATCATCTTACGTATGCCTTTTTACTGTTACAAAAAAAAGGATCTCGATGTTTTGCTACTACTCAGTTCTTGTTGTTACTGAGAGACTGTAATTCAGTAAGTTGGATTCTTACCTAAATTAAAAAAAATAAAAATGCAGTCTCTAACTATGTATAGAAGCCCAGGGAGATAAATTTGTATTTCTCTTAGAATTACATCTTTTAAGACTGTGCTCTCTAAAGTCTAAGAATCTAGCTCTTATTATTGTATGAAACTGTCATTATGGTTTAGACGTAATTACTGTCTGTTATTAATGTCTTTACATTCCTGCTACAGAACGTACTGTTATGAAAAACCTTTCTATGTTAATTTTTTTGGGAAAAAAAATTTGTTTGAAAAGCCATTTTGGCCTTAGTTATTTAGTTGCTATAGGGGTTTACTGGTTTATTCAGCATTTTAAAATATGTCACCTCAACCACTTTATTGTTATACAGATGTATACTTGCTAAACAATAGTATTTATATAACAGTTTAAGGAAGGCAGTAACAGTTTGCATTCCACTTCAAGGAAAAAGAAAGATCTTATCTAATTCTCTAATTATATCCAATAATGAATTACATTTCATGGATGAATGGGCAACTAATAATCTTACATATATTTTCACAGTGCATTCATAGTAAATACTAATTCATAGTAAATACTAAGTGGTTGTAGACAGAGGAAATTCTAACATCATTGGAGAAAAGATAGATACATATATCAGATACTTTCTGATATATTTATTCATGATAAGTTAGAACAACTGAAAAGCTGGTTGGACCTTGGAGGATCTGATCTGAGTGCTACGTCATTCAGCATTGGCTTTGTCTCGTCAGATTGTTTACATAATCTCTGGCCAGCCTGTTCCAATGCCACATTACACTGCAGGTTAAATTTTTCTTTTTAATGTACAGGCTGAACATCCCAAACCACAATTTATAGCTGTTTGCCCTTGTTATATCATCTACCACAAATTCCCATGAAAAACTGCACTGAAAATGACTTTCAGTTTTGGAATAAACACATAACACTTGAATGGGCAAACACAAAGGAAGAATTAACCTTCTTTGTTACACACTTCTTTTATAACTGTAAGGTGGAATTGCTTGTGGTTCTCTATATCAACAAGAAGATTTTGAAAGTACAAGTGCAGTAACAGTAGGGTTTTAGAATCACATTTCTACCTCTCAGGAGTTCCCCTTCTGCAGTAGTAGACAGGCAGACCATCCTCAGCAAGTTCCTTGCTTGTAAAAACAGCGGAGAAACTCTTGCTACGGTGATATGATCAGCCATTAGTATGCACCTGCTGGCATTGCCCTGGTAATTCATTACAGCAACTTATCATCAAAATCATGGTGTGTTGATTACACATTAGCTTTTATACATTACCAGTAGACCAGTGAATTTGTGATATATTGCTATAGTACATCAGAAAAATGTCAATTGTAGAATATAAGAGATAAACTTCGGTTGGTTGGTTGATTTTCTTAAAGCAAGATAACTTTATGACAGAGAAAGACACTAGCACAAGCATTATGCTATCAACATCCTTCATCACTGAAGAATCGATATTGGACATAAAATTGGATATGAGCTGGCAATGTGTGCTTGCAGCCCAGAAGGCCAACCGTATCCTGGGCTGCATCAAAAGAAGCGTGGCCAGCAGGTCAACAGAGGTGATTCTTCCCCTCTACTCCTCTCTCATGAGACCCCACCTGGAGTATTGCGTCCAGCTCTGGGGTCCCCAGCACAAGAAAGACGTGGACCTGTTAGAGTGTGCCCAGGAGAAAACCACAAATATGCTAATAGGACTGGAACACTTCTCCTGTGGGGATGGGCTGAGAGAGTTGGGGTTGTTCAGCCTAGAGAAGAGAAGGCTCCATGGAGACCTTTTTGTGGCCTTCCAATATATAGAGGGGGTCTTATAAGGAAGATGGAGAGAGACTTTTATCAAGGCCTGTAGTGACACAACAAGGGTTAGCAGTATTAAACTGAAAGAGGGTAGATTTAGATTGGACATTAGGAAGAAATTTTTTATAATGGGGGTAATGAGACACAGGACCAGGTTTCCCAGGGAAGTCGTGGATGTCCCATCCCTGGAATTGTTCAAGGCCAGGTTGGATGGGTCTTTGAGTAACCTGATCTAGTGAAAGATGTCCCTGCAGAGACATTGGACTAGATGATCTTTAAAGGTCCCTTCCAACTCAAACCATTTTATATTTCTATGATTGTTAAATATCTGTTGTAACAAACTGAGGAGAAGATGACATACTGAATTACAGTCTAATAAAAAACTAGTCTTAAACTTTCCATGTTTACCTTCCAAATATATTTGTGCCATTAGTAGCATATTTGGTTTGTGGTTGTTTGTTTGGTTTTTTAGAAATTTATAGTCAAGAGAGTGAAGTTCCCATTGAAAATACAAGTTAAAACAGAATTATTCAAGTCAGGTAGGTTTCCTGCTGTTAACCACAGTCTGAATCCATTAAATTAGTGTGTTTGACCATAATGTAGTGTCAGTTATGAATTTGAACTGTGGAAAGTGAAGATATAAAAGAAGCATTTAATTCTGAAAAATAAAACAATTGAAATAGAATTCAATATTCGTTGCACTGTCCAGTCAGAAATATTTTATTTTTTTAGATTTTGAGAAATGTCTTAACAATTTGAAATAAGTAAGAATTTATATTTTTTTTACAAATCTAATTGGATATGAAACTTTATAATATACAGTTCTAGCTTTTAATTTTAACACCATAATGCCACATGATGAAACATTCTCTCCTGTTTTAAACTTCTCTAATAACCTATCTCTTCCTCAGATACCAATAAATCAGTCGTGCAAAGAAATCACCTAAGTCAACCAAAGTAAGACTGAATTGATACTCTGTGGGAAATTCAAGCTCCACCTCTATTATGCTTTACTTTGCAATTATTATGATCAAAACTTTGCATGCTATAGTGTATTTGGTTGCAAGGTTTTGGTAGCAGTGGGGGCTGCAAGGGTGGCTTCTGTGAAAAGAGACCAGGAGCTGCCCCTGTGCCAAACAGGGCCAGTTTCAGCTGGCTCCAAAATAGACCCACTGCTGGCCAATGCTGAGCCCATCAGTGATGCTGGTGATAACATATTCAGGAAAGGGTAAAAAAACGCTGCTTGCTTATGAAAACTTCAGCTAAGTAATTCATGCCACTGTGATATGATCAGTCATTTGGGAAAAACAAAACAAAACAAAACAAAATAAAAGACAATTCCCAGATTCACTCAAAAAGGCAGAGCAGGGTTTGTTCTTATAAAAATCATATAGTGAATTTGTATGGGATTTAAGGGGCAAGTTTTTGGTAGCTGGGAGTCTGCAGGTGTGGCCTGTCTGAGAAAAGACCAGGAGTACCAAAGTTAGTGCAGATATCCACACTGCAGTCTATGGAGGACCCTGCACAACAGCAGGTGGACTTGTCTAGGTCCACCTCTGCATATTTTTGGTGACCATGGGTGAGTGGTCAAAGCTGTATCCCGTGTCTTGACTTCTCACAGACTCTGCTATTGTACCGGGCCTGTATTTCTCTACGCTTTCATTACATTAGAATTGAAACTATCCCATTCTGCAGAGAATGAGTGCTTGCTGCTGCTTTGTATCTAAAATTATGGTTGTATTACGCAAAGACAAACAAAAGTAAAACAAATTAGCCACAGATGCCTAATCATTTAGAGAAATTGTTGTCATGGTTAAACCAAGTAAAACAAAACTGCAAGTAGGTCAAGAAAAATTCAGACAGAACACAACTGACAAGCCTCAAAACTCAGTCCTGAAGCCTTCCAAACTCAGTACAAAGCTTATGGCCTGTAATGGCAATACCATGTTATAGGACTACACACTTATACAGTGCAGTACTCCTGTGAAGCTTAGTGGGTTTGTAACATCGTTATTTCAAATTAAATTTAGAACAAGAGTGCCTCATCAGCATGATGTTCATTTTTACAGTGAAGGAGTAGGGAAGACCAATACCAAACATAAAAACTGGAACCACTTCTGAAGATCATTCTGTTTTCAGCTATTGACGTTGTGTTGCAACAATGCAGCTCATGCAAAATGGATTGTAACACTTTAATTACCGGAAAATGTCATCAGATTTTCAAGTTGTTGCTATTCCTTAAAGCAACAACAGTTGTGATCTTTTCTCCCGTAAAAGGAAAAGGGCAGTGGATTCACGTCAAACACAAAGGACTATTGGTCTTAACAGTTGTCTTTACATGTCAACTAACAAATATAAAGAAAAGAAATTAAAGGATTCCTTTATTTAAGTATGATGAACAGTACTATAACAGGACTATAATCAGTTTTCAAGAAATATTTAGTCTGCAGTACATCATTGCAAGTCTAAAACATAACAGCATGGAAAGTCAGTAGGAAAATGAACAATTAGAACTCATTAAAATTCAGTATTGGAAAACTGAAGTGAGGTTAAGAAGATATCGGAGAGAACATGTTCTTGTAGAGGCCCATTTACATGTCTTTCCTATATAAATATTTTACTGTTTAGGAATCAATACTGTGTAGAACAAAACCAAAGAAGAATAAAGATGAAAAGAAAAAAAAAAATTTGTGCGTGTTCTGGCAAAAGATCCTCACTAAATGTGACAGGTTTTGAAGAATACATGGAGCGTGAATGTGGTTCCTAACACTGTCAGAAAAACATTAGATTTATTAACATTTTTAGAATATTTTAGAAATATTTAGAAATATTTGCCTTTTTAACAGAAAATATACTGTTTTCTGTAGGCACTCACTGCTCTTCTGGGCAAAACATTTGCTGATACCCTGAAAACATCAGTATCCTCCATACCCAAGCATGCATGTTTATGCCAAAGGAGCAAAAATTTATGTCGTACAAAAATGAGGACAGAAACTTGCTTAAATCTTTCTGCAGTTTCTGAACGAGGTGCAGGAAGGCTCAAGAAGTCTGAGCAGGTTCTACAGGATGCTGAAGACTTGTCCTAGCAAGTAGCAAGCATTATGTCAGCATTCACCCCGTGGCAGCACATTGCACACTGATACGTTGAATACTTTATGTCACTTTCTCCATAAGCAGGAAACTAAAAAGCAAAGTCATTCCCAGCTCCTACTTCAGCTTTAATATATGAAAATCTTTGTTTCTAATTACCTTGTTTTTGCAGACATAAGTATTAGATGAAGAACCACTCTATGGCCTCTTTAAAGCCAATTACACGGCTTCCATTCTTCAGTGAGACTAAGGCTTCGTCTGAAATTGAGAACAATTCAGATGAATTATTTATAAAGGATATTCCTCTATAAAAAGTCAGATAATAAGGGAATGATTCTATATACTAAATTCAAGCAACTCTGGTAGTTGTAAGGAGAGCTATTTAGTAAAAATTAATTCTGGTTAATGAAGCAGTTCGTTTGTATCTAACAACCAAAACAGTTGTTAAAATAGACTTTAAATTGCACAAGACTTAGTAACAAATAATGCTTCCTAAGAAATTTAGAAATTAAATTGAAGCAGTTTAATAGATAGTTTTACAAGCTCAGTTGTTCTGACTGAAATCCACCCAAACTTAGTTTCTTTTTCTAATAAAAGTGTTTGGGAAATGTAGAATAAGGTCGGGAAATGTAGAATAATTAGAGTGTCATCATTCCTGGGAAACATCTTAGACATTTATTATTGAAAAGATCAGTCTGGTGCCCCATTAGGAAACCAAAGTTTGGTTACAGAAAATCAATAAGCTCACATAAAAACTTGAAAGAACTGTCTAGGAAAGGGTTGAGCTTCTTTAAGCTCTAATTAAACCATTTTTTTTTCTTGGGGATTACATTCAGGAGCAAATTAACTTAAACTGAAACGAACCCAGCCTGGCATACTGGAATACAATGCAATTTCTTAAACAAAATGAGTATTTTTCAAAAACACTCATAGCTGAAAATGCTAATGTTAGAGTAATTATGTTAAAATCATAAAGTTTTAGCTTTTTTTTGTAATATTCCACACGAATAAAAACATTTTGCTACAGAACTTACAATTCTTCTCTCATTTTATACTAAATAAAGTGCAAGTTGTGTCCTTACTTGCTGTGTCACTTTGCTATTCAATTAACTGATAGCCCCTCTCTCCATGTTGGAAGCATGGTACTGCATGCCCACTGCACTCCTGATGAATGCGTTGGACTTCTGTTACGAATAACTGAGTTCAAGAGGTCTTGGTGACAGTCTGGAGTTTTCAGAAGACTGCCACATTTAAACCAAGTAAGTAGTAATCAAAAAATCTTCTATGAATAAGAAATGCAGAATTACACTTGTAATGTGGTACTGTAAGTTAAAATTACTATGGTCCAAGGCTAAGACCATATTATTTTAAGCCACTACCAGGAAAACTACAGCAAGATTTTTGAACAAAGGTTAAAGATTATTTCTTCTTCTACCCTATGTGTATTCCTTTTCACAAAAAGCCTCTCAATAGTACAATGGTTATACAATATTTATTGTAAAATTGTGTAATAGTTAAAGGACACATAATACTATCTCTTTAGATGACTTCAAGATTCAAGTTTTAACTTCTAAGTAGATCTATGAAAAATGTGAAACAAGTAAGTTCATTAGTTTTAAACTCAGGTGACAGAAACCTTGCAATTCTTCAGATGAATTTATTATTTTTAGAACCATTTAACTGCTTAATTTATGAAGTCCCATGCTGCACCTGAGCTTATACAAATTTACTTTGTTATAAGATAAAATACCTTTGAAGTTTTTATGTTTTTCTTCTACTTTAGTTTTCTAGACATTGGTATACATTTTAGATAGTTAACCACAATTACATAAATGAAGACAATCTGTAGCAGTCTGCTGTCTGAAAGCACATCATTCTTCAACCTCCTTCAACTCTTCAATATTAAGAAAAGCTTTTCTGGCTTTTTTCAGTTGCAGATTTTGTTATCCCACAAGACAAGCACTATCCCTCTGACCCAGACAGGCAGAATGTTATGAATGATGTGTCAGGATGTGTATCTTCATAACTTTGGTTTTTGTTTGCTTATGCTCTTCAGCTGTTAGATTTTTCATCAGTATTAAAAGAAACACATATAATACAGCATTGTTACAGCACTGTTTATTTCATTTTTGGGCCTACTAATGGAAAAAAAATACCATAGATCTTCCTACAGTATTTTTATGAATCTTTCTTTTAAATCAGCTTTTCTTGCTGTTTGGATAGTTTTCTTCATGTAATTTCAACCGATTTCCTTTGCATCTCTTTAGCGTGTTTTCTCAGGCTACTGGCTTACTGCATGAGAAGATTTTGCCTCCTTTTTCCCAGAAACTCAATTATTATCAGATGACTGTGAGTACATCATGCATTCAGAGTAACTTAGGGTTCCATCCTATAAGACAGTTCAAGTCTCTTACACATATATTTTCAGAATCAGACTCTGAAGAAAGACTAAAATTTGGCTTTGAAAAGTTTTTTTCTTCTCCACTACTTAACATTACAAAAACTGCCAGCATTTATTATTTGTCTTCTTGAAAAATATAATTGTGTTTTCTAAAAACATTATTAAAGAGACATGAAGAGATGCACAATAATGTAAGTAGGTTTACTAAATATTGGTTAAGGGAGATGCATCATTTTCCCTTGTTTTTTGACACAGAAAACATAAGAAGGAAAGAGAAGGTGGAGGGCAAACAAAATATTGGTTGTTTTTGTAGGGTGTTTTTGCTTGTTCTCTTCTCAATTTAATTTTTTCTCTTCAGTTTCAATTCCAAAATCCTTACTTATCTTCTGAAATTCACATAAAATAAGTGTGGGGTAAATTAAGAATATATAGTTTTATTTGAGTTCCAATATTCAAGGACAAATTATGGTAAGTTACTGGTGGAGTCTAAGAAGAATCGATATCTATCTTTAGACCTTTTTCTTTTTAGGAATTATAGCAGCCTCCATGCTTCTTCTTCCCTTTGTGAGAATAGCTAAAATTAGTTCATTAGCCATTTCTTACCACATTTTCTCCCAATTCAAGTATTTTGAATTTCCTTAGGTGACTGTTTTAAGAAATAGTGCTGTATGTAAGTAGCTTTCAGAGGAACTACTAGGATTTCTTGTACACAGTAATGTACAACTGTAAAAAGGCTATTTTTTATTAAGCAGTGTAAACATATTTAATTAGAATGAAGCAGCTCTGCCTTTGAAATAGCCTAAGGCAATGAAGTGCTTTGTGACTATTTGGGATGCAAGCGGTTGCATAGGCTGAGAAGTGGTGACACTTTCAGGTTTCCCAAAGGCATCACTGCCTGAAGAGTTGACCTTCTTCCCAACTTTAAGTCCTGTTGTCATTGTGTAATACACCACAGAGCAGAACAGCTATTGCCAAGGTGAGAAGCATTTTAAGTCATATTACCCCCATGAAAAGGGGTTCAGCATATATAATAGTATGAAAGTTACTTCCATTGCCTAATATTTTTTCAGAACTAAAAGTCAGAAACAATGTATAGATCTGCTTTCTTACAATCTCTCATATCTTTTGCTGTAAAAAACCCCCAAAAATCACAAAAAGTACAGCTGTTCTACTCAATGTCAGATACCAGTTTGGAAGGCACTGGCAGGCACCTCTCATGCTTTTTTCTGTCTAAACACATGAGTGCTTTAAAGTACTGATTTCAAAAACTGTTTCTATGACCCAAAGGCCACTAAGGTCTCACAGATTTTTCATTCCTGTTTGTTCTCATACAGGTGTATGAGTTTATATACATATATGTGTGCATATTTATACAAATGTCTAAATACTATATTATGCCTAAGAATTATTTACTCTTAATCTTCTTAGATTACTGTGAAAAACATTGAAATTTTAATATTTTCATCTGCCTTCTATAGTTATTGTCCATTCTCATGGTACTGATTAAAACCATTGTAAAATAAACTACATATTTACAACAATTAAGAGCAAAATCAGATATCCAGAACCACGTGTAAATCAGTTTTTTCACAAAATGTTTCTTTCACACATAAATTATACAGAATTATATAAATTAAACAAATGTGTATGCAGATTTGTGTGTATGTACAAACACATATCTCTATTTCCTTCTTCATCTTTGTAAGAAACCTTCACTTAATCAAAATCCCTGTTAGTAATATCAAATATATTTTTCAAGGGTGATCTTGGTTCAACTAATAGTAGGTCTCTCACAGAAAAGTGTTGAACAAATATTCTTTTGTAGTCTCTTGGAAGAGAAAAGTAAAGCCCTAGAGGCTTTTTGGAAGAGTTTCTATATAGAAAAGGAGGACATGACAGGCATCATCCTTTTTTCTCGAGTGTCAGTCTTTTTATGCCCAAGGAAATGGAGCTATGCCTGGACCTTGTCTGGAAAGCTAGTCACATGGTGACATATATGTCATTTCTGATAGACTAGTATTGAGCAGAGTTCCTTCTGAAATTTCTAAGCGAGACATGTCATGTCAGATTCCACTAATCAAACATGTCAGTTGTTGTTGCAAATACATGATACATAATAGAGAAAAACTTAAATAAATTATAGGAAAGTATTTTTATGGTATGCACAAATCTTCACTTATGAAATTCTTGAGCAAAAGGGGATATTTCCAAGTGCCCATGTATTCCTATGTTCTTTATAAAACAAAAACAACTGGAATCATCACGCCTTTTAGAAAGAAGACAAAAGCGGCTATTCCATGTGTATGCATCAAAGCAGTTGCATGAATACTCATAGGAAAAATGCCACAGATTTGAATGTAAAGGCTTCTTTTGGAGCTTTTAACATTAAAAAAAAATGGATGAAATGTAAAGGAGGGCAAGATCCATTCACATTTCATTAAATATTTTTTTGTGTGTCATAAAATACTCTAAATACAATTTGAATCATAATACAGGGTAAAATTACTATTTCCGTGAGTACAATGGGTGATTTAATTACATCATTATCTTTCGTTTCACAGAATCCCAGAATCACAGGGGTTGGAAGGGACCTCTGGAGATTATCTAGTCCAACCCCCCATGCCAGAGCAGGGTCACTTACAGCAGGTTGCGCAGGGTGGCGTCCAGGCAGGTTTTGAATGTCTCCAGAGCCGGAGACTCCACCACCTCTCTGGGCAGCCCGTTCCAGTGCTCTGCCACCCTCAAAGGAAAGAAGTTCCTCCTCATGTTTAAATGGAACTTCCTATGTTCCAGTTTGTGCCCATTACCTCTTCTCCTATCACTGGGCACCACTGAAAAAACACTGGTGCCATCCTGCCAGCACCCTGCCTTCAAGTATTTACAAGCATTGATGAGATCCTCCCTCAGTCTTCTCTCCTCCAGATGAAAAAGACCCAAGTCCCTCAGCCTTTCCTCACAAGAAAGATGTTCCAGTCCCCTAATCATCATTGTAGCCCTCTGCTGTACCTTCTCCAGCAGTTCCCTGTCCTTCTTGAACCAGGGAGCCCAGAACTGGACACAGGACTCCAGGTGCGGCCTCACCAGGGCAGAGTAGAGGGGGAGGATCACCTCCCGTGACCTGCTTGCCACACACCTCTTGATGCACCCCAGGATGCCATTGGCCTTCTTGGCCACAAGGGCACATTGCCGCCTCATGGTCATCCTGTTGTCCAGCAGGACTCCCAGGTCCCTTTCCACTGAGCTGCTTTCCAGGAGGTCAGCCCCTAACCTCTACTGGTGCATGGGGTTATTCCTCCCCAGGTGCAGGACCCTCCACTTGCCCTGGTTGAACTTCATGAGGTTTCTCTCTGCCCAACTCTCCAGCCTGTCCAGGTCATGCTGAATGGCAGCACAGCCTTCCCATGTGTCAGCCACCCCTCCCAGTTTTGTGTCATCAGCAAACTTGCTGATGGTACCCTCTGTCCCTTCATCCAGGGCATTGATGACTGTGTTGAACAGGACTGGACCCAGTACTGACCCCTGGGGAACATCACTTGTCACAGACCTCAGGTTACAGACCATCACGTTACAGAAAAGAAACAACAATTTAATAAAAAGTAGAGTGCAAATAGCAAATGGTAAGCGTAGAATAAAAGTATGCTGCTGGTTGATTGCATAGAGGCTGTAAAAATATTCAAACGTCCCAAACTGTGGTTGCAAAAGTAAAACATTCTATGTTTGTATAACATGCACACAAGTATGAGTCTTGGAGGAGACTCCTTGAAATATAAAGTATTGAAAATAAGAACAAAAGTTTCCCTCACACTAGATAATGCTGTAACTTCAAGCTGCTAGTTTGCCTGGCTTCCTTCGGATCAGTCATTGCTGAAGTAAGACTGATGTGACTAGTGGACTGAATGTGATATCATAACATAACTGTTTGTGGATTTAAGAAGACCTTGTGCTTAGTCTTCTCATGATACAAATCACAAGAATTCTTTAAAATGTACTGATTTACTAAATGTGGTGGTACACTAAGTTTAGAATCAGGTTTTAAGATGACACTGAAGTTATTCCTGCTACTCAACCCTCTCCTTCATCAAAGGCTTTATTTTACAACTAGAATGTATTTCTATAGACAAGAAAGTTTACTTCTTGGGCTAAAGATACTCTGACAGCTGGTCCCAGCTTCTCAATAAGTCATAGCTGTTTCATTTAACATGTATACTTGAAATACTTGTTAATCAACATAAAATTCTCACAGATTTTGTATTCTTGTCATTTCACATTTTTTATTTTTTGTTTTTTTAGATTGATTAGGTATAAGGGTTTATGTCTGCACCTGAGATGTGCTGGAAAAACTGATATAACGGAGATGAATTAACCGGTTCTCCCTGGATCTTCATGACCTCAATCTATGCTGTTACTTTGAAGGGGGCTTAAAACCAGAAGAAATAAACAGTTAAAAAATGCTCTGCTCCTTCAGATCAGTGGTCTGTCTAGCACAAGGACAGTAGGAGATGCTATTTGGGGACAGTATGTCAGCCAAGCCAGTTTCTGGTTTCCTTCTTAAACTGTACATTCACAGTCACTGGATTACAGATGGTAGAGGATATATGCCTGCCTATACCTTAACTTCTTGTCTATGGACCTATTGTCTCTAATTTTTTCCAATCAAATAACCACACTTCTAACAATGGACAGTGAATAATTGGGGTGGGGGTTTTTTTGTAAAAATTCCTGGATTTTTCCAGATTTTGTGTAAAGAAATTAATAATATTGAAAACTTAATATTAACGTTTGTGGATTTTCACCTTTCTTTGAGAAACAGAATAAAAACCATACGTTGAAATATGTGAGCATTTACAGAATATGTCTTGAAAGAAAGAGACTGGTTTTCGCTCATAAAATACATTTTCGTATTTCATCATCACTAATGCTATTTAGAAATTGAAAAGCTGTAACATATCCCTCTTGAATTAAATAAAAATATTTTGAAGACTGTACAATAAGAACTTTTAAAATGTTTTAGATACACTCTCCAAACACTGACAATGAGAGGATTAACAAAGCATCACTATCTCTGATTAATTTATTTTTTTTAACGGACCTAAATTTTCTTCCCTGGTCCTGTACTCTGTTCATTTACACAAAATTCTGTACAGATGCTGAAAAAAAGAAAAGGTGTTTTGACAAAGTTTAGAAAAGAGTTCAGCCCTTGAAGGGAGAAGAACATATGTTCCTCTCATATTCAAATACTTAAGTATACGTTGTTCTGTTTGATAGAGCAATCACTCTGAAACTCGGGTCCTAAAGTACATTTCTCAATACTGTCAGTGTCTAACAGGTGGACTCACAAAGTCTGTGATACATGATCAGGGAGCGTATAACACCATACTGTTAAACATTTCTGTAAAGTATCACTTCATAAGTGACTATGGCAGTAACTTTCAAACACAGATTCTGGCTTTTTGTGGATATTTTTCACCATATATAAATAATGTTTCATTCTACCCTCCCAATTGTTTTACATAATGGTCAGAACCTAAGCCTATTGAAAACTACAAAGCTCATGTCTATCCTTCTTCTTTCTGTTAATATATATGCTCATCAGTAGTATTTTGCAGGTATTTAGGGACAAGAGACCAGCAAGGCTGAGTTGAGACCTGCTGGTCAAACTAAAGGGCAAGAAGGAAAGCACAGGTAGTGGAAGCAGGGACAGGTATCTTGGGAAGAGTATAGGGATGCTGCCTGGTTGTGTAGGGATGGGGTCAGGAAGGCCAAGGCACAGCTGGAGTTGAACTTGACAAGGGACACAAAGAGCAATGGACTAGGAGAAGGCTGACATACTTAATGACATTTTTGCCTCAGTCTTCACTGGTAACCTCTCTCCCCACACCTCCCGAGTGGATGGACCTCAAGGCAGGGACTGGAGGAGAAAAGTCCCTCCCACTGTAAGAAGATCAGGGTCATGACTCTGAGGAACCTGAACATACAGCAGTCTATGGGACCTGACAAGATGCATTCCAGAGTTCTGAGGGAATTGACTGATGTACTTGCTAAGCCACTCTCCATGATATTTGAAAAGTCATGGCAGTCAGATGAAGTCCATACAGAGGGACCTGAACAAGATCGAGAAGTGGGCCTGTGTGAAGCTCATGATGTTCAACAAGGCCAAGTGCAGGGTTCTGCACCTGGTACGGGGCAATCCCTGATATCAGTACAGGCTAGGGGATGAAGGCATTGAGAGTAGCCCTGAGGAGAGGGACTTGAAGGTGTTGGTAAATGAAAAGCTGGATATGAGCTGACAATATGTGCTTCACAGCACAGAAGGCCAATTGTATCCTGGGCTGCATCAAAAGAAGTGTGGCCAGCAAGTTGAGGGAGGTGATTCTGCCCCCCTATTCCACTCTCATGAGACCCCACCTAGGGCACTGCATCCAGCTTTTGAGCCCTCAGCACAGGAAAGACCTGTTGGATTGGGTCCAGAGGAGTGCCACAAAAACGACCAGAGGGCTGGAGCACCTCTGCTGTGAAGATAGACTGAGACAGTTGGGGTTGTTCAGCCTAAAGAAGAGAAAGCTCTGGGGAGACCTGATTGCTACCTTTCAGTACTTAAAGGGGGCCTACAGGAAATACAGGGACAAACTTTTTAGTAAGTCCTGTTGCAATAGGACAAGGGGTAATGGTTTTGAATTAAAAGAGGGTAGATTCAGACTAGATAGAAGGAAGAAATTTTTCACAACGAGGGTGGTGAAACACTGGAACAGGTTGCCCAGGGAGGTGGTAGATGCCTCATCCCTGGAAACATTCAAGGTAAGGCTGGATGGGGCTCTGAGCAACCTCATCTAGCTGAAGATGTCCTTGCTCATTGCAGGGCAGGTTGGACTAGGTGACCTTTACAGGTCTCTTCCAATCCAAACTATTCTATGTTTCTATGTTTAAGAAAGAGTAGGACCATTACTACCCAGTCTTACAATCCTTTTATAAATTTAAGTTATTCACAAAGCTGGTAGAAGGAAGGAATGGAGCTATTCCCTTTCCAGCAACATGAATTATAAACTATTTTCCAGAAGATGAGCAAGCTTTAGTGTGTTAACATAATATACTTTCCTGATATGCAGTTCTCCAATAAATTCTTGATTTAATTCATGGAAAAAATATATATCTTAGGGGAAAATATAAGAGCTAAGCAACATTCTGTGCCTCTCTCTTCAAGTTTCTAGTATATTAGCAGAAAATATGTTTTAGTCTCTGTGTTTTTCTTCTTAATCATATTCCTACATTCAGAAAAAGTTTTCCTGAGTTTCTTGAATGCTTAGTGATGTGGTTAAATTAAATACTCCTCAACATTCACGTGTACAAATACGCATATACAGAGGAACATGTAAAACTTACTACTAATATTAAGACTATCAATCCCATTATTTGTAGGGCAGCCATGTTGACTGACTAACAGGGAAAATGAATTTTCCAGGTCTATGAATACCTTATACAATAAGGTAATGTTTGTTTCATCATGTATTTTTCTAATTAATTTCACCCACTTAATGTGAATACTAGCAAAAATTTTTCAGCAAACATAGTGAATAAGTCTTATGAAAGTAAGGACTGACAACAGTTTAAAGTAGCGCATCTGTCTACAATGTATGGTTATATCAAGAATTTTCAGAGTGATTATTTCCTTAGCTTCTTTTTCCTTGAGTGTTTTGAAAGGAAAGCTCTGAAGATTCCTTCCTTTTTTTTTGAACAGGAAAAAAGAAGTGGGGAACACTAAGTGAAGGACTACTAGTTTCTTCTCTGCTGAAACACCACAGTGCTAGCTAATTATTATTTTTTAATATTCTAATATAAGGTAATTTTCTTATCATATAACCTCTCAAGAATGTGTAAGAGAACAAGGAGTATGACTGTAATATGTAATTACACAAGTGAAAAAAAAAAACCAGAAAGAAGATAAAGCAAAGAACAGGAAAAATAAAAGGAGTTGGTGAAGAATGAGGAAAAAAATGTGTGCTTTGAAATCCATAGGACCACTTATATATTGAAAGATGAGAGCCTGTATCAATGTCTTCCTTTAATAAAGCTAACTTAATCAAAGCATTGGAGCAGCGAGGTTTAAATGTTACATAAATCCTACCTGAGAATGTTCTCTGAAATTATATTGAATACAAGTTATACCTTGTAAAGACACTTCTCTACTATAACGAAGGACAGAAAACCAACAAAAGTAATTCATAAAAATATATGTACTTTTTTTATCTTGGTGAAAACAGATGAAACTCTCAACTTACCAATTAGTTTCAAGTGGTCCAGGAAATTATGAATTTCAAAGAAAATGTCTATTAGCCAGGAGAAAAAAAAGAAAAAGAAAAAGAAAAGATAAGAGCTTCCTTTTTAGGCATAATAAGGAGTTATGTCTGGAAGCACTGTTGTCACTGATATTAATCTTTTCATTAACTTATTTAGCATGAATTCATAATCTGGCTGACATTTTAAGTAAGGTCTCCACTATGTCTGAAATAATCAGTTTGTTCTGCGTGGCAGAACTATTTACTCTTGTTATGTTAAAATGAATCACATTAAGAGAATCTGACTTCAGCTGGCAGTTAATTGAGATCAGGGATACAACACTGGTAATCATTTTACAAATGAGTTCCCTGTTTGCAATTCAGTTCTGACTAGCAGTTCCTAACAACCTCAAGTCTTTGTTAATAGATCCTTATCAATGGAATTCTTTAGAATACATCTCTTGATTAGTAATGAAAAGAACATATCTTTTCCTATGCTTATTAGTGACCTTATTGTTTGAACTGTTTTTGAAACTTAGGATACCTACTGTGTAAGATTACATTTGACCTGAGAGAATGCAGTAATATTTTAATACAATTTTAGCATTAAAACAAAAGCATAGCTTAGATTTGGTGTTGCAGCAAGTAATATTTTGTTGTAGGACTGATTCATAAGACAGCCACTTATCTTTCTAGAAACAGTGGGAGTGAAACATGCCGTCACAAATGGCAGCTCTTGGAGCCGTCCATGCAGTTATTCCCGCTAACAGAGAGCTGTTTAGGAGGAAATGACACACACAATCGATCACACAGTTGGACTAGATGATGCAGTTGGTCTATATCATCATTGTAGGTCCCTTCCAACTGAACTAAACTATTCTATTCTATTCTATTCTATTCTATTCTATTCTATTCTATTCTATTCTATTCTATTCTATTCTATTCTATTCTATTCTATTCTAATGTTCTATTATGTGTACATTAATCGTGATTTTCTTGACAGTAAACTATATGGATCTGCAAGGGAAGAGTTTAACAGTAAATGTCAACATTTTGAGTATTACAGGTCAAGCAGTCATGGCTGATTCCATTAGTAATTCAAAATCTTTCTTTATAGAGTGTATGCATAAATTTTAAGGGCACTGATATTTGCGTTCATAATACATCTTATCTGTTGTGCAGTGCAATGTGTGGGAATAAAACAAATGAAAGGTTTCAGTGTCTAGCCACTAGCTCATTTTTTTAAATGTTGATTTCTCTATTTTAGTTTAAAAAGTAGAATTACAAAAGTGATTGCTCATAAAATAACCCAGTTCTTTCTAAAACCAGGTGGTTGTGTTGATGTAATTCCAAAGGGCTAAGATACACTCTAAATAGTTTTGTCATTAGTTGTGGTCTGTGCATCTCTATTTCTTGTTGCCTCTTAAAATATGACATTCTTCAAATATTTCATGGAGTATGAAGACTTGCATCCATTTGCAAAGCGCACAAGTGGAATTCTTTTATCTGACTTTACCTCCACTACAAACTGCTATGTAGGACAGTTATACTTTGCCTATTGCTGCACAGCAGCTATTTTCTTTAAACTTCCTACATGATTTTGTAATCATTTATTTCACAGGAGAAGTGCAAATTAGTGGTGTATTTAGATACATTTCTGTCACCCTGCAGTGCCTTACATTTAATCTGCCATTGTACTGAAATACTATACTCTTCCTGATGTATTTCTTGGCCAATATTACATTAAAAATATATATATTTTGAATAAAACCCTGAAATCTTAACACATATCTGAACCAAGCATTCTTCGGATTTTTTAGTGTAGTCAGTCCCTGTTTCAATATATCATTTCATGTCATGAAAGCCTCAGATATAACTCAACAAGAACTATGTAAAATGCTTTTATGTCCTATATTGAAAGATTTACTACAGGACTACTAATAAAACAAACTGGCAGTTTACCCAACTACCATTTGCTTTCTTTGTGAGTCAGATATATTTTCCTAAGTTGTGTCACTTGGAACTAGATTTTCTGAAGTTAAATTCCTCACTATTCTAATTAAATAGCAAGAAAATATACTGCATTATATAATTCTAAGCAAAATTATGTCACATCATTTCACGATAAGACTCAGAAGAACTACCATGTTATAACACAGTTGTTTACCAACACTTAGGGACATCCTCTCTGTCTCCTCTTTATTTCAGACCTGAGATCTGTTATCATTTCAGTTTGAAATGTTCCAAAAAAGTTTATTGCAGTGTGCAAAAACAGAAATAATGTTAAACATGATCTTGTTTTTGAATTCACAAACATCTGGATATAATTCAGAAATATAAGTACTTTTTTTTTCTACATGGCAACAAACAAAAAAAGGTTGTGCTTTATTCAGATTATTACTACAAGCATCTATTCTTTTTTGGAATATATAGACCAGACCAGGCTGGTCTCTCTATATATACATCCAGACCAGGCTGGATGGGGTTTTGAGCAACCTGATCTAGTGGGAGGTGTCTCTGCCCATGGCAGGGGGGTTGGAACTAAATGTTCTGTCGTGGTTTGGGCCAAATTGGCCCAATCCGGTGGAACGACAGATGCTCTCTCTCTCCTGCTCCGCTTGGGAGGCAAGAAAAGAGAGAGAAAAAGAGACTTAAGAGTTTAGAAGGATCTAAACTACTTTAATGAAATATTGATAATAAAATAATAAAAAGAAAAATAATGAAATATATACAAAACCGTATCAAGCTCCCAGGATGACAATCACGTCACCAGCAGGTGCTGGGGAAGTCCCAGACTGGACTCAGTGACGGACGGGAACTGGATTCCGGATCTGGATTCAGGATCGGGATC
>VFFE01008050.1:2446201-2511199 GCA_008921705.1 Burhinus oedicnemus
TTGGCCAGTCAGTGCTACGATCGCCTTTGCTCGACTAATCATTGTTTGACACAGCCGCCATATAGGCTTTTCCTGCCTTTGTTGCTTGGGCAGCACTTGGTATTGCACAGTCATGAGAAACAGAGTCTGGTTGCTCTGATAACCAAGCACGTACCCCCTTTGTTATCACATATGGCAGCAGGCGAACTTTGAGACATCTTGTTTTTCTATCGGTTTCCTATAGGGTATAACGACACCACCAAAAAAAAAGGCAGATATGTTCTTTGTCTATTGGTGTGACGATATGCTGGCACCATCAGCAAATAGCAAAACCAGTACTAAGAGGGAATAACATTTTTTATTACTGTGCTTTCATGACAGGCATCCGTGTTAGGCTTGTGTCTTTGTAACAGAAATTGTAAGGGAAGTCAAAAAGCAGGTTTGTTAGAAAGGAAAAATTCAGTATCACAGAAATTGTTTCTATTTTGGAAGGAATTTCTCCTTGAAGCATAAGAAAAATAACACTTCGAATAAAGTCTGCTTTAAACTGAGAGCTCCAGACTTGGATAATTACAAAAACGTATGAAACTGTTTTGTTTTGATTTTTTCCATCCAGTGGACCCAATTCTCGAGTGATTATAGGGTTTATACTGTTGTAAACCAAGAGGAACTATTTCTTATTTACCCTAGAAAAAGTAATTTTTTTTAAAAAATATACTACTAATACAATGCCTCCTGAGCACTTTATGAAGTTTTCATAGAGCATTAGAATTCCAGATAATAAATTAGATTTATAGACGAATATATCTCACTGAAGGTAAGTAGATTAATTTCAACATGTTAATTCTCAGCTGTGGTGGGTTGACCCCAGCCAGCAGCCAAACACCCACCCTGCCTTCCACTCACACCCCTCTGCCAGGGTATGGGGTGAAAAATAAAAGAAAAAGATATGTGGTTCAAGATAAAGACAGTTTAATAAGAAAAGCAAAAGCTACAGTTGCAAGCAAAACAAAATAGGAAATTCATTCACTGCTTTCCACTGGCAGGCAGATGTCCAGCCACTTCCTCAGCTGCAGGGCCTCAGCATGTGTACCAGTTGCCTGGGAAGACAAACATCATAACCACAAATATCCACCCTCCCTCCTTTTCCTGGGCTGAGCATGACATCGTATGGCGTGGAATATCCTGTTGGCCAGTTTGGGTCAGCTTTCTTGGCTACGCCCACTCACAACCTCTTTCCAACCCCCAGCCTGCTGAATCCTGGGAGGATGGAAGTGGGAGGAGTGAAAGCCTTGACACTGCTGGGCATAGACTAAGGTGCTGTGCTTCTAGCCCCACAAAGCTAAACAACCATACCATAAAAAACAAATAAAGTAATGTGCATAGAATCATTCCCAGAATAAGCAAGCTAATCATTTTAATGAGTACTCCAAACTTCATAATGGTTAGGGGTTATTGACTTTTCTCATATCATAAATTCACTTGAAAACAGCAAAGCATTTCAGGCTTATTCTTCCACTTAAGATTAGATGTTTAAACGTTTGCCAGCCTCCCTCCCCCCATCTCCCGTCCCCCCACCGCCCATCCCAGTTTAATATCCCAGATGAAGGAAAACATGGACTTTTATTTATAGTAAGATGTAGACCTATACCTAAGTGCAATTCTTAAAATTTCTTTAAGCAAGTTCAAGTTCAGTTTCTGCCCCACTGCATATGATCACTTTATGCGTAAGAACGCTTTGTGCCCAGAAGTTATGTGATTTCTGATCCATGCAAACTTTAAACTGGATCCACTCCACCAGCAAATATGGGTGATTCACACAAGTCCAGCTCATGCAGAACAGCAAATTTAAAGTCAAGAAAAGAATAAAGATAATTTCTGAAATATTTATATGCAGTTTGAACTTGCCATTCTGTTAATGACAAAACAAATTTTTTTTTTTTTTCCTTTTCAAATAGTGACACAAATCTTAACCCTAATTTTTAGCTCTCTGGATCCTTTGGTCATTCTTTAGCTTCAGAATTTTAAACAATAAAACAATATTAAAATAAAATTCATATTTTGATATTATACAATAGGAAGAAAGCACAGGAATTTCCAGGACAAGAAAACTGTGCTAAGTCCAACTTCTCCAAATCCTTCATTTTTGTCAGGTGGAAAGACAACAGAGAGGAATATAGCAAAGGTCACTTTACATCCCTTTGTTCCTGAGAGTTTATATTAGCTGAGGACCAGAGGTAAGAGTAATACTGGAATAATTTAATGTAGAACCAAGAGCATAAATGATATATTTTTATCTTTCTTTTAGTAATTTCATCTCTTCACACATACAATTGAAAAGGTAAAAGAGACTACCTCTCTTTCAGACTAGAAAGTAAAGGTGGGAGAAGGATTGCTATTTTTCTTTCTACCTTTTAATAAAAGGTTTAAGTCCTGAAGCTGTAGCAGCCTAAACAAGAAAAGTGAGAGAAAGAAAGGTAAAGAGAATCCCAGAGAGCTACTTTAATACTCAGCACAAAGGCAACCTGAGCTGTGTTTGCTAGAATCTCCATCCCCAGAAGAGAGAAATTGAAGATACTCATGGATTAGGTCCTCTTTTCTACTCAGCTTACAAAAAGAAGAGAGCATTAGCATGAATCTTTCCAAGCCTGTACATGCCAATCTTTCTCTTCATCCTTTTATTATCTATTGAACCAGTGTCATGGTTTAACACCAGCCATCAAGTAGGACCATGCAGCTGCTTGCTTCCTCCCCCTTCCCCCCAAAAAGTGTAGGGAGAAGATGCAGGAAAAGGAGGGGAAAGGGAAAAAACACCAAAACCTCATGGGTTGAGATAAAGACAGTTTAATAGAAAAATAAAGGAAAATAACAATAATAACAATAATAATAACAACGGTAAAAAAATATACAAGACACAAGTCACTCTCACTGCCCAGTGAATTAGTTGCCCAGGTCAACCTGAGCAGAGATCGCGGATTCCCAACCCCCCAGCCAATCCCCATTTATATACCAAACATGATGTCTATGGTATGGAATATTTCAATGGCCATTCCATTGTTCTGTCTATGCTCCTTCTCACCTTCTATGGGAAGCTGAAAAAATTCCTTGAATGGTATAAACATCACCTAGCAACAACTAAAACAATACGCATTACTAACATTCCTTTCATACCAAATCTGAAACATAGCAATCACTAGAAGGAAAATTAAGTCTAACCCAGCTGAAACCAGGACAATCGGTAAACTACAACAGAAATAATCTTTCACTACATAGCTGCTGGAACAGAAGGCTTTTCGTGACTTTGCCAGATCTGTTACAAGCCTATACTGCTGCTAGTAACAATTCCTGAATGTAGGTTACAATTTGCTGCTCACTTGGACTTGAGCTATTTCATCCAAATCATCTGTCTTGGTTCACTGATGCATTCACATCACATTTTGGCAAAACGAGCACAGTTTTCCAGCTGTCTCTTATGCCTTTGCTCCCACTCAGAACAGGCCCTTCTTGCATTCCTGCACCACGTTTTTTTGCTGAGAATAATGGTAGAATTGGAGCATATTTGTGGAGATGAACATGTGTTATACTGCAGGCAAGATCATGGTAGGGTAAGCCTGTTCTAGCCTCTCTATTTCTGGGAACGAACCAAAGTTTATGCTAGTTTTGATTTCTCACTTGTATCCTCAAGTATTAGATGATAAGATCTCCATTCAGTAAATGAATTGATGCACTGACCTGTTTTGAGTTGGCATGGTGGTTGTGTGGATTGCAGTGCAAAATAAAGCCCTGAGTTAACATGGTGCTGCAGACATAACCATCTGAATTAGAAATCAAATTGAAATTAAGCTACTTTTCCTTTACTCTAACAGGTTTTTTAACATATTCAGTGCTTCCTGTGGCTCTATGAGAGGTGATGTTAATTTTCTATGGAAGACAAAATACCTCACGGGGAACCTATAGTCAAGGTAATGACATTTCTTCCATAAAACAGCTGGGCTTCTTAGTATTTTATGAAAGTTTAGGAAAACGACACAGTAACAAACAATTGTCCAGATATAAGTGGCACTAGCTATATACTGCATAACACTAACAGTCTTCTATATGAAAAGTAAAGTTGATTGCTGTTCTCTACACTCGCCTTTCCTTACTGTGGTAGAACATATAATGCAAAGAATCTGTCAGAATGATTTACGTGTTCACGAGAACAATCTGACTGTAACTATCTTTCTCCTGCCTCATTTCTTCTATTCAAACAGAGGATGAGGGGTAGGCACAGGGACAAACTATAGAGACTTACCTGCAACAAAACTGAAAACCATAGCTGTTAGCTCTTTCCCGTTATGTTTGATGGCCCCCCAAAACTAAACACAGTTCCTACATAGCAAGCTGAGTGCAGTTTTGATATAAAAATATGAAGTTCTCTGAATCTCAGCTAACTTTCATCAGCCTTTGCTCACAGCTGCCTGCTTTTTTTTCCACAGGATTTTTTTTTTTCCTTTGCCCACTTGTTTGCATCTAAGAGCAGGAATATGGTGCCATTGCATAATCATTAAAACAATAATTCTTCTGTTTGTAGTGTCATCCTGTTCCACCACTAGAGCAAATAGAAGAGCAGCAATATAGTAGCATGAATGGTAAGTAAGTACTTTCAACCTGCTGTGACAAATTAATGAATGTCTGACCAACATAGAATATAAAAACTGAACAATCAACAAAAAGAACTTCAAAGAGAGCAATGGGCCTGAGGTAGTTTCAATCCACATATTCCTTCCTGAGAACCAGGCTGCCCAGCGTCATGACAGTGAGTATGTTACAGACAGCATATGGTGGGCATTACATTTGTATTCTGATTCAGCTGTATATTGCTATTCCTATACTCCATTAAATGTAATTTGTACTTGCATTGTCATATAAGTACATTACCGTATCATTCTTCTAAATCAAAGTCTTCTATAGCATCAGCCAACTTCAAGAAAGTAAACTTGGTATTAAACATTAGGTACTCCACTTCTGTAATACCTGAAAGAACCTCCTCACATAACATCAGGCTCTGACACCTGCTAGTTTCCAGCAGTAGCTACTACAGTCACCACTGGGTAATGAAAACCAAGTGCTGAACCTGAACAGGAAAGAACAGATCACATTTGTTTAATAAGAAATTAACTGAAGTCACAGACTATGTCAGTGCTCAAGGCAACAAAAAGTGAGTTTTATCTTTGACATATTTCTAGCAATATCTAATTTTGGAATTGACTTAAATCTGATCCACTTTCAATCACTCATTTACAATCCAAATTATAAAATGCAGTGATATATTCTGTGTAGTAACAGGATTAATAATCAATACAATGTATGACAGATTATATTAATGTTACTAAATCATTAACTTTACAGATTTTATATCATAGACACCCATAAAATTCAGCTATCTGCAAAAACTTAGCATTTACCTTCTCATGTGTCACAAAATATTTTATAATGCTTTTGATTACCAAGGTGAAAATCAGTTCTAAATGCAACATGACAGCACCTGTGAAAACAAAGCTTAACCCTTTACCCTAGTTCAAAGGCCTCACAGTACAGTATTTCTTTGTTGTATGACTTAACAACATCAACATAAACAGCCATAGTAAAATTCCATTAACCTCGTCATAATACTTATTTTTTGTATATTCCTATATGTATTCCTGTTCCCCAGTACTCCTATCTGTGACTGATTAAAAAGGACACTAAAGGAAAAGAATGGGGATAATATGAGCAATCTCTTTGTCTGATTAATACCCTCACTACTCGAGCTCACCTCTTCACTACTGTGTATGCTCTGTGTCTGATTTGATTTATTTAACAGATGCTTTACAGGGAAAGAAAGCATAGTTTTTCTGAATGTTATCTGTCTAACATTATGTCCTCCATTAATATTGTTGCTGGTTTTTACTATTTGCAAGATATCTTTCTTACAGTTAATCAGCTGTTTGGAAACAATGGGGTCAATTCAAATTGCACTGGCAGATGGAGTTAGGGTTGAGCAGAGTTTGGGTGTCTGAGCTCAGGAGATGATTCAGATCACCTGCCGTCCATATCTGCCAGATCCTTGAGGAGCAAAAGTCTTAGACTGAGCTGTCAGTGCCTAAAGCTTCTTTGCAATTCTTAAACGAGTAGAGAATTCTCTCCCTTCCACAGAAGACCCCAGGAGACATAGTGCATTTGGTGCGTACAGACTATATGCTGACAGGTAAGCATTGAGTTCAGAACGATATTCAGTCTAAACTATCTATTCGTTGAAAAGAAATGTGTTGACATACTTTTGGGAATTCTTACTACTAGTGACTGACTCGACTGCCCTAATACTCTTTTTTCCCTGGCTCAGAGACAGTGTTATGGCACTATATACACACACACACAAATCTCTCTCCCTCTCCCTCTCTCTCCTTCCATAACACTATTTAACACACTGTCAAATGATTCTGATTCTCTTTTGGCTGTGGTAAAAAGACCAGACCAGACTAGCTCAAACCTGTAGCCCTGTGCTCAGGCATTCTGTAAAACATCTTTATGTATACATATGCATACACACAAAGTTATAGCATAGAACTGTCTCTAAATATCAGATCTTCCTGTCCATTTGACATTTTTAGTATTCCTCTATTGGCAAATGTTTCTTGCACATCCCAGTTGCAGTTTTTGTGTTTGCTTCTGTTCCACTGTATTTCACTTATCTGACGGGTATGATATTTATATTGAATGGATGAAAATTTTAGCTTCCTTTAATTCTGTGCTTTCTTACTTGAGAAACTCTGTTCTGGAACTTAAACACATGCTTTTCTGTTTTTTCTGAACACCTTGGCATAAAGTATTTATTTTGACTTATTTCTGCATATTTCTTTTTTTTAAATACGAATATTTCCAATGGTTTGGCTAATTACCTTTGTCCATCTTTGTTGTTTAATATAAATGAATTTGGCCTATTTTGATTTACCTGTGGCTTTGTATTTGGATTTCTAATTGTTCAGCTGCTTAGCATGCATATATATTTGTTGCCTTGTTTAATGTCAGTTCCATTTCTCATTAAGTGTTTATATACATTTTTGTTATTATGGTCTGAAATGATCTACTGTTTAATTAGATATTTTAACACGTTGTATTAGCAGGACTGACTTTTTAATTTTAAATCTCTGACACGTTCCTTTATTTCTTTTCCCTACAATGTCCTTCAAACACTATTTTTATCTATTCAAAGTTTTATTACTTGTTATTTTTATCACCTTCATGAGATACACCAGACATAGATAATGCTTTTATGCCTGCCACTCTAAAAAACACAGAAATCTTTACCTCATCCTTCAGTTCAATTGTCCCTGTAGTCCTTATATATAATTCAAATTGTTGTCTAAGCCTGTGGAAGGCTTATACAGCATTTCCCGTCATTCCAAAGGTTGGTGCATTACAGCAACCACTCAGTTACAGGTAAACTACAGCAACCACTATAAAGTTTTCTCTTCCATTCAATCTTCTTGCAATATGTTCCAGTTACTTCTGATTTCTTACAAAAGCCAGAATAGTTACACACAAACAATTTTTGTAATAAAAACTCAAACAAACCACCAAAATATCTCACTTTTTTCTGTTTTACAATGCACAGAATTTTCTGGTAACACCACAGTTAGAGTACCCAGAAAACATGGACACTGAAGTGCTTCACAGCATCTTCCCTTTGCTTAAGGATACAGCTGTGATAACACATACCCTGACCACTGAAACCTTGTTCTCGGTGCCTGCTTATTTCTAATGGTTTTGGATCCACATCTCCATAGGAGAAAGGTCCTGAATACCATCAAGGGAGAGATTCTGCAGGGGAAAGGAAGGAATCTCTCTAACCCTCTTTGTAAAGTTGTGTCCTTATGTTGCAAGCAATGCAACGTGATATCAAGCTAGAAGGCGAATAAGCAGGAGTGATCCGGAACATGGTTAAAGGGGGAATGCCTTTAGCAGGGCTCCTGCATCTCCTCTGGTGTTGAGCTGACACTTAACAACATCTCACCTATGCATATTTACTGCTTATGTGAAGACTGAGGCGTGTTGAAATAAAGTCAATACATCTCCAACAGCATGTGGAACAGTTTCCAGGTTATTACATGAAAGGTCCGGGTCTTAGGGCTGTTACAAGAGCTGTTACTACATATTATGGGAAAATTATAGGAAAAAAACTTCCTCCTGACCTCAAAAAGTATATCAAAGCCAAGAAAACCTTTCAAAAACAGAGGAACCTTTTCATTTTGATTTGGTTCACCTAGAGTTCCTGCTTACTTTAGTAGATAGGATGAGAACTGTCAATAAACTTGAATAACTTGCTATCATGATTCAGAGTCTGACAAAGAGACATAAATTCAGTTGCCTAAACGTATGTATTTGTGGCAAGAAATTGTATTTATGCTGCCTGATGGTGTGCCAAACATTCTCACAGAGCTGGTAGATAAGAGATGAAGGAACTTGTGCTATGTTTGGACCACAGGCTAGCATCCACGGAGGTATCGCAAGTATCTCAAATGATAAACAGATTTTGGCAGCTGCATACAGGCTAGAATTTAATCCATGTATGTATATTTTTAGATAAGTAGCTTTTAACACCATGTCCTGGTTTGAGCAACACAGGACTAATTTATTTTCTAATGCTTGGGAAAACTGCATTTTTAGAAGACTGTAGTGTCTGAATTTGTGAAAATATTTACTTTATAGCCAGCTATGGTATGTGGGTTTCAAGGTCTCAGTGTTTTTGAGTTAGCTAGGTGCAAGGATGAGGAGGATGAATGCACAGCTTTCTACTGATATAACTGGCTAATCCTCGTATATTCTATATTGGTATTGGGATCAATATTGGATCTTTAGTGTTATTAATGTTAATTATCTAGTCTTATTCTATTAAATCTATTCATATTTCAACCCTCCGGTTTCCTTGTTTTTGTCTGATTTCCCTTCCTGGGTGGGAAGGGGTCATCGGGTTATAGAATAATTGTCTAAATGACAATAAATTGTTGTGGGTTTCTTGAATCATAACACACCAGAAGGATAATTTTGATCTCTACTTTTAATGGGCTTCATAATACAAATGAAAGAACTTCAGCTAAGAAATAGTACTTTTGTTTTCCAATAGCCTGCCCTTTGGAATGATGCCTAACCTTGACTTAAAAGACTGAAATTGATGAGAACACATCATAGTGCTAAATCAGTTATACAGTGATTTATTACCTCCACGTTAAAAACCTACTCTTTTGTCCAGTTTCGGCATCTAACTATAAAATCTCATTAGGTCTATTTTTGCCAATTTAAAGGACCACCCGCCAACAAAGAAACCCAAACCAACAAACCCGCAGTCTATTTATTTCTAAGCCATCATCCTGATGGTTTAAATGTCCATGCATAAAAGAAAGTGAGTGTGTTTGTGAGTGTGTTTTGGTTTTTTTTCTCCCCACAGAAATGTGCTGGACTGTCCATGTATTGAAGGAAAACACTTTGCATAGTGCTTAGCCAGATATCCTTAGCACTCCTACTGCACTTTTATCTAGACTCAAAGACTGGACATTAGGATCATCTCTGGAGATATACTTAGGACAAATAAAGGATTACAAGCTGCACCAAGCAATCAGGATGAGAAGACATACATAAAATGAAACTATTTGTTCACTAAAAACAGTCTTCATAAACATTTTTGGCATTACTCCCTTGGGGAAGCAAAAACAAAACAAAAACAAACAAACAAACCAAATGACCAAACAAACAAAAATAAATTTTCAATGAGTTTTCATTGATTTTTAGTATTTCATGTGCAAAGGAATGAGGGATTAATAATTAATTGGACAGAACTAATATAGTACTTTAAACACAAACACCACAAGTTTGCCTTGGGGGCCTTGGGATCTAACTAATGCTTAATTACATTACATAAGAAATCAATGGAGCCTTCCAAGGTGATAAAGACCAGAGCTATCCATTATTATATTTTTATCCATTTTACTGCAACTACATCCATATACATTATCATGTTAGGCGCGTTTCACGTATTAGAACAAAAGCAGTCCATAACAAATGGTTGACAGTTCAGGAATATGACAGGAAGAACAGATGGAGAAAGATTGATAAATGGATGATGGCACTGAGGAGATGACAAAGCAACATTAATTACAGTTAGTTTGGCCTGCACAACCTCAGAATGGACACACATACCTTACTTAATATGCCAAGCCACCGCCTGCCAGCAGTGCAGCAAGAGATTGGCTAAGAAGTGTTTTGTTTCAGTTTTTAAAGTAAAAAAAGAACAATCTTTTAAGTTTTTTTTTTTTAAAGTAAAAAATTGGCAATAGCATAGAGATTGCGATAGCTATACTTATTAAGATGGTCCTAGATGTATTTAAGCAGTTGTTTGCTACATCACTGTTGAATAGTTTGAGATGACATGTGTTGACATCTGCCAGTCCGATACTGAGGGAAGTATTCTATACTCAATGTTTTTGTTTTCTGAAATCATAATGGTACAATGTGGAATGTTTTTTAACAAGTGGAAACTAAGACTACTTAATCTAAGGTTGAATCATAGTTCACGTTGGCATTAACAAAGTTCTGTGTTCCATCAAATTACTAAATATTTAAAATTAAATTTGTACCTTTTTGAATGTGCAAGCACCTTGTATATAAATACATATGTACATCTAAATAAAGGCACAATCAAACTAAAGTTATTGTTAAAAAGTTTGCCTTTATCAGATTTTAGCTGAATAAAAGAAAATATATTTCAATATTTAAAGTATTTGCTGATAAAGCCAACCATTTTTCTCAGTGGTGGATGTAGAAAAACATGTGACTGTTTTTGCTGACATATAAATTTATATCACTTGTATTTGGCCTTTTTTATAATGACAGATTTTGAAAATCTAGAAACAGTTCATGCAGAGGGGTATGTCCTATTTACCTAACTTAATTGTGTAGCTAAAAAAAAACAGTTTTTGGAGCTGGAATGTGAGCATGGTGCTGAATGTTAAGAACTCTGCTCTGAGGCCATTCCTTGTTCTACAAGCTTGCTAGACTGTAGCCTGATTTACCCCCTCTTTCCCGTCCATCAGCATCTTTTTGTTATTGCCAAACAACCTTCTCCTTTTGACACTGCATATCTGCAGGGATGCCAAACTCTCTTTGATCGAGAAGCTCTCTGAAAAGACAAAAGTAAGGCTCCTACTCCAAGACTAGGACAGATGATCAACATTAAGGCTGACTTACCTAGTAGAAAGCAGTAACATCTACATTTGTCATTAGACTATGTTAAGAACACTGTTAATGGCATACTCATGTTTATTTCAGTGTTAGGAAGTTAAGACTATCAAATAAAGGTTAGCTCAAACAAGATAAAATAACTTGTCAGACTGGTGCTTACATTCCTGTATTATGATAATTGCTTTTCTGCCACAAACATTTATGTAGAATATAGTTCAAGAACCTGAACTCTAAGAAAAAAATGCAAGTAAAGCAATACAAAAAACATTGTCATACTGTTAACATATGAAAACTGTTCATAAAGGAGGGACTATTCCCTGGTTGATGACAACCACACAGTAAAGGAGAAATAAATATGTACAGATAACAGAAAAATGCAAGGTGTATCCTAACTTTTACAAAGAACAAATTGCTGCTTGTACATACAGAAATTCTGGGTAAAACATGGAGACATCAGTGGACTCTGAAGATGGCTAATCTGTCTGTTTTGTTTGCTTATTTACTGAATGTAAGCATTCACTCTATCCTACCAAGTATAATCCTCAGCATGGGTGTAAAATTTTATTAATTTCATTAGTCAAGGGACCAAGTGCATAGATTCATAAGGAGTGTAAGAGAACACTTTATATAGAATACTTATAAGAAGCAAGGTTTCTACAGAGTTGTCTTTTGTCTTTCTTCAAAATCTAACATTCAGGTCAATGAATAAAAAAACTCAAGAAATTACATCACCCTAGAACTTCAAATGTAAAAATAAGCTATATAAAGCAAAAGAAACTAAACAAAGGCAAAAGTATAGACTGTTATGAGTAGCAGCAGAGAATTTTACCTAACATGCATGTCTTCCTTAAAACCTATGGGAGAGAAAACAACAGGAATCCACTTTCTCATAATAAAATATTGTTGCATGTCAAGAAAAGGAAAGAAAAAGCTTCATAAGCACTCTAAGGGTCCTTGTCCTGAGGCTCTGCATGAGTAAAAAATTCTTCTGAAGTCAGACAATGAAACGCTCAAGGCAATAATAAAAGAAATGGGTCATTTTCAGTAGACTGCATTTGCTCCCAGTTCTTTTTATCTTGCCCAATACCTGGGGTCAATCCAGATGCAAAGTAAGTAGATGTTAGTAATAATAGATAACTGGACTCCCCACATAACATCAATCCAGACGCTACCACCGAAGGTGATGGAGCTTCAATGACTTATACAAGAGGACTATTTTGCTCAGAAAGCAATAAAACTGGAATCTAAATAACTGTGTAAGCCACTTCTAAGTAAATTTGTAATTTTAACTAAGTATCTAAAATTGCAAGGTGACTGAATGGTTTTATGATGATTCTTAATGGGATACAATCTGTTTACTGGAGCTAAAAGACAAACATAAAGCTAAAGTCTTTTCCAAGATGTGCATATATAACTACTTTATTTCAAAGGAATTTAAAGCATGAATATTTAAAGCATGAATATGAGTTTGCTCCTTAATACTTTAAATTGACATCATGGTATCGGATGGGATAGGGTTGACTTTCTTACTGGCAGCTGGTATGGTGCTGCGTTTTGGATTTGGGATGAAAACAGTGTTAGTAAAACACTGATGGTTTTGGTTGTTGCTAAACAGTCAAGGCCTTTTCTGCTTCTCAGACAGCTCCATCAGCGAGTAGGCTGGTGGGGCACAAAAAACTGGGAGAAGACACAGCCAGGACAGCTGATGCCAGCTGACCAAAGGGATATTCCGTGCCATATGACGTCATGCTCAGCACACAAATCTGGGGGAAGAAGGAGGAAGCGGGGGACGTTCAGAGTTAAGGTGTTTGTCTTCCCAAGTAACAGTTAAGAGTGAAGGAGCCCTGCTTTCCTGGAGATGGCTGAACACCTGCCTGCCGATAGAGAATAATGAACGAATTCTGTGTTTTCTTTTGCTTGCGTGCATGGCTTTTGCTTTACTTATTAAACTGTCTTTATCTCAACCCAGTGAATTTTTCTCACTTTTACTCTTCAGATTCTCTCCCTCATCCCACTGAGGGGGGAGTGAGTGAGCTGCTGCTTGGTCCTGGTTGCCAGTTAGGGTTAAACCACAACACTTGATAAACACCTACTGCACGTTTCCTTGAAAACAGTATTAGAATTGGCCAAGATTAATTACCATTCATATCAAAGTTGTTGAACAGCACCTTTAGTATGTATGCATTGAAATTAATTAGTTTGGGCTGAGCAAAATATATTGAGCCTTCTTTTACTTACTATTTGATAAAACAAGACAAAATAGCCAATATTTTCAAGTAAGTTTTCAAATGCCAAGATCAATAAAACAGCTCTTTTATTCTCATGTTATTTCATGTTCTTTGAGATTTTCATATAAGAATTGAGGAACTTCGACTTTCCAGTCACTATTTTATTAAAATCCACTTGTAGGAAAAAGAAAAAGAGAACCAAATCCTCACATTCTCTGATTTCCTATAAAGTGAAAATCATCTGGAGTTCATGTTTTAAGAAGAAGCAAGACAGAATATTGATCCACTCTACAGGAAAAAGAGTAGAGAAGTGACTGATGCCATAACAGAGCAGTGAGGATCACTCCATGGAGAAGCCCCAACAAAAATAGGTTTTTTTCATCTGATTTTATATCTGTTCTCCACTTTACTAGATTACAACAGTTTTACATTGGCAAAAGCAAGTATCAGACCCTTCACTGCACACTTTTGAACAATTTTAACTTATCCTAGATCTCCTAGATCAGATTCTTGAATTCATCAATAAAAATATAAAAGCTTGCCACAAGTCAGCTAGACAGGGAATTAAATGGCTGTTTAACACAGCATTGTCTTTTAATATGGGATATAATTAAGCTAATAAAGGATCTGGGCATTTTGTGTTCTAGCATATGTTATTCAATTCTGGACAGTAATAAAATAATAAATGTTTTAACAAACTCATGTACTGAGGGAAGTGCAGTGGAAAGGAAGTGCACACCAGTCCTTGTAAAGTGTATTGAGCACTTTGGAAGTTCTAATTAAGGTTTTGTTTGCTTAATAATCGGACAACTTGTGAACAAGGTGCAGTAGGTTTTTTCAATAGTATTTCGCAAGGACTCATACAAAACTATTTACTTCTGACTTGAAACACAACTTCTTAAATAGGATGAATATTTTGTAAGCCTATGTAATTTTCAGTAACTGTTCTGGCCAAAACCAGAAAGGACAGCACAGAAATAATACAAACCTGAAATACTTGTGTGATGTTGGATAAGTTTTCAAATCCTCTGAAACTTTCTACATATAATCCATATGATCACAGAATCTTTGTGGTTGGAAGGGATCTCTTGAGATCACCTCAGGCAGCAGGTTGTCCAGTACCATGTCCAGTTGGGTTTTGAATATCTCCATGGATGGAAACTCCACAATCTCCATGGGCGTACTGTTCCAGTGCTTGGTCACACTCACAGTGAAGAAGTGGCATTTTTGTGTTCAGAGGGAATTTCATGGTTTTTTTAGTTTGTGCCCATTGCCTCCTGTCCTGTCATTGGGCACCACTGAAAAGAGCCTGGCTCCACCTTCTTTACACGCTCCTTTCAGGTATTTACACACATGGATAAGAGACCTGTGAGTCTTCTCTTCTTCAGGCTGAACAACCCCAGCTTTCTCATCCTTTCCTCATATGACAGATGCTCCAATTCCTTAACCAACTTCTTGACCTTTTACTGGACTCTTTCTTGTACTGGGGAGTCCAGCACTAGACACAGTATTCTTGATATAGAGTCTGTAATTTAGTCAAGCCATATAAAAATTATTTAAATAAATAAATAAAATCCCACAGTCTACCTTAGCATACTACATAAGAGTGTTCACCCTCAGATTTAAATGTTTCCCAGGAACACCATACATGTCTAGCTCTATTTCCTGACAAATTCCAGGACTTCAGTTCTACTTTTTTAAGGTTACTTAAATGGCACTGAAACTCCCTCATCTATTTCAGAACAGAGTTGAATGCCCTGGAATATCTTAAGTGCCAAGAAGATGCAAGATTTTCCACTAAAGCATTCATAAAATGGAAACATTACACCCAGTTGAAATTCTTCGTCTGTATTTTGTTTTGGTTTATCATTTACTAGGTTACGTTTGAACTATGTACCTACTTCAGCATAGCTCTCTTAAGAGTTATTACTCCTTTTCACCAAATCCCGTCTCACTGACATCAAAGTAGACAAGCAACAATCCCTGTTGTTCTCAAAGTACAAGGTCTGTAGGTGACACTGAAAGCTAGAAAGAATAAAGGTGGGAGGGTGCAGTAAAAGTATGAGAATATAGATTACATTGTGCATACATCACTTCACTTATGCCAAAAGTCCTGGTCTTCTGTCTGGCGATGTACTTAAAATTCTGAATTACAGTAACGATGTGCAAGTATATTAGATATGTGAACTATTATACCTAATGAATTTGCATTAGGAGTGGGGAAGGATCAGATCCTAACAAGCTGAATATTTACATTAAATGCAAGGATGCAAATTTTGAGGAAACCTGTGGAAAAGCATGTTTCCTCTTGTGCTCTGAAATAAAATATGGGTCTAAATTCCAATACTGTGAAATCCCAATCTCAGCTGTATCACAAAGGTTTTCCAGTATCTGTCTCCCAATCAGCTTAATAGCATTAAAATTTTAAATCATCTTGACTTCAGATTTTATCAAGTGAATCAACTGGAATATTTATCATTTTCATTTTTAATTTCTGGGTTTAGATAGTACATTTAGTCTTTTTAATGCAGATGTGGATAGACACAGATATTTTCTATACATATAGGAAAATAAAAAAGAGCATGCATGACAAGTTTTGGCCATTCCTAATTTAAAAGAGCAAAGTCATAAACCCCTTTTAACCAATGTTTGCAGAAGAAAGGCATAACAACCTGTCAGCTACAGTAGTCTCTGTAGGCATAATTCAGTATTTCTGATCACTGTAAAATGCTGCCATCTACTGGAAAATATTTAATTAAATATTTAAGACAACTTTGTGATGGTCCTGCAAAAATGGGAATCTGCTATTGTTGATGGGGAAAAAAAAAGAAGTCCTTTGATATTTCAAGATGCCTCTTTTTGGTCCTTGAGATTAATGATTAAACAATTTGAATTAGAAGGGAGAGACTGTAGAATAAGAAAAGATTAAGAACTAAAATAAAACTTTACATTAATTTTTATCAGAAAGCATAATTTAAAATTAAATATGTGACACCTTCATTAGGAAATTAATGAACGCCAGTTAAATTCTAACTTTCTTCAAACTGAAGGACATACACCCATCTTTTATAAAGGCAACTGAATCACTATGATTTATCATCAAATATTCAGATAGTCAGAGTCAATATTTTGCAGTCAGTTGGATAGTGAGAGACAGTATCTTACAGGAGTCGTTCAAAATGACACTTCAAGAAAGCTGGAAGTCATTAAGAGAATATATGGACTTTTTAATGATTACTTAACTGGCCTAGTGTCCTGGTTTGAGCGACGCAGGACTAATTTCTTTTCTAATGCTTGGGAAAATTATACTTTTAGAAGGCTCTAGTGTCTGAATTTGTGAAAATATTTACTTTATAGCCAGCTACGGTGTGTAGGTTTCAAGGTCTCAATGTTCTCGAGCTCACCAGGTGCAGGGGTGAGGAGGAGTGAGACCCGGGCACTTGACCCAAGCTGGCCAACAGGATTATTTCATACCATGAACATCACACTCAATATAAATTAGAAAGTTTGCTGAGGACTTCGGGCTCTTCCTTCATGACAGCGATCCAGAGAACTTCTTGCCCTGGTGCCGGACTCCTGAGGCCTTCCTTTCCTCCCAAAGCCGTAGCGCTTGCAGTGTCTGACATTTACCGTCCACTGCTGGGTGTGCACAGCTTCCTACTGATATAGTTGGCTGAGTATAATCCTTTTATATTTTATAGTGGTATCAGGATCACTATTGCTTCTTTAGTGTTATTACTGTTAATTATCTAGTCTTATTCTATTAAATCTGTTTATATTTCAACCCCCAGGTTTCCTTGTTTTCTTCCTGATTCCCATTCCTGGGTGGGGAGGGGTCATCAGGTCATAGAATAATTGCCTAAACAACAATAAATTGTTGTGGGTGTCTCAAACCGTAACACCTAGATATAGCACTAAATGGATCCAGCTTTGTTTCCTTCTTGTGAAGGAAAAGGAGGTTGTGTGGTGGAGATATTCCATGCCAGCACATCAGAAGTACAGTGGCAATGGAGCTATGCTGTCCAGTTGGTCCCTTTCATGAATGTATCATTTCAGTGAGTTCTTGGACCTATTAAGGAGTGATGCTTGGTTCTTTCATGGTGTGTCAACAGGGCAAAGCAACCATATTTTATTCCATGCCATTACATTGCTGTGAGAAAAAGCAGTCCCCAGACATTTATATGCACGTACAAAGATAAATGTAAAAGATAAGAACTTTGTGGATCAGAATCCACACTTGTTTATAGCCACCTGTTTTAAAATTGCAGATGTCACGAATATCTAATGTTTTGTCTTCCTAAAGCAACTGGACACTTAATCCTGCACATACTTAAAATGAAATTTAGAAATCTAACACACACAAGTTTATTAATGTCTAGTGTGTATTATTAATGGCTTTAGAAAGGATTCTGTGTTAGATGCTCATTAGCCTGTAAGATGTCATGTTCAACTACTTAATGCAGTGTCAATTAGTTACTTATTAAGTGTCAATCATTTAGCAATTAAGTTAGACTTACCCAAGTATTATAGACCATAACCCTAAGAAAAGCAAAACTGAATTTCAGAATGAAACCGTGAATACAGTCCACTGGCTCAAGCAAAGCATACCTAGGAATAACTAATGACAGTTTTAGAGAAGAGGTAAAACATCCTGGGAAAATCCTCAGTTTTGGTGTTCTAGACTTCTATTTTACTTTTATGATAGTGAAAACCTGTGTACTGTACTTGCTTTATGTCTGAGAGTCCTGATATATTGTTTAGGTTGCGATCTGACCATTTGCTTAAGTGATCCTTGTAATTCTATATCATGTTTAGCTGATGAAATAAGTAGCTGAAATGTTTTTACTAATTGTTTAGAGGACAGATCAGTTTGGGTTTCCATGCTTAAGCAAAAGACATATCAGTAATTGATTTCCTGCCTTTAAAAGAACATACTAGCTGTTCCCATGGCTTATGAAACAAGCTTAAATATTTACTTTGAAAAGGTGCAAAAATATAACAACAAAACCACATATACAAAGGCTTTGTCAGATAGTTATTTAATGGGAACATGTTTATTCAAGAAAAATTTTGTTACCTGTATTATCAATGTTACTAATGGTGTTTTTGAAATTTATTCATCTTAATAAAGATCTAAAAAGGGGGAATTCACATGCAGATGAAAGAAAATAAAATCTCTTCTGTGGGGAAAAAAACAAACCAAAACAAAACTCTTATCCAAAGGCAGAACATCTAAGTTTTTAAAAATATGGTGAAAGTAAAAACTGAGAGATATTAAAAAATACATTTATATATCTGATTAATTTTAAGCAGTCACTCCCTTATGTATCTATGAGGAAGGTTTTTGGGAGCAGTCAGAGTTCTGCTGCTTTTAAAGCAAGATTGGAAGTAGTCAAAAGTGTTAAAGGAGCCAGTTTATTCCAGTTGCAAGCAATCTATGTTTTAGAGTAAATTATTGACCTACATGCAAATTAGAACTGGTTGAAAATATTGCATAATTTAGTCCATAAAAGAAAACATTAATACAAAAAATTGATGACAAGGTCAGAAGAAAACCAAAAGAGTTGCAAGTGGAAGATATTGCACACTTAAGGAAACAAAGAGCCCCAAGCAGAGATGCCTGTACAATTTATACCTAAAAGCAACTTATCTTGCACCTGGAAATGTGAAGAAAATGTGAGAAAGGGACAACATTAACTATACTCAGGTTGCAGCCTTGAACTTTCTTTGTGTTTTCTTTCCAATTCTCTCATTATCTGGTCATATAAATTTCTTCTGAAGAAATATTGGACCATTAAATGGAAGAATGATCAGGAAGAAGTGGACAGGAAACACAAAGGCAAGAGAGAAAGCTGTTGTGGAAGAAGAACGTTTGCAAAAAAAACCCTTTAAAATTTGCACATATGTGAGGAAGTGGCTAGAAACCACAGGGAACCAAACCTGTAGGGCTTTTAGCTTTCCTGCTGAGATGGAGTGTGCTGACATAACTGCCTTAATATTTAAAGCCCTCCTCTCTTCCGGCTATTGATTTGGAGAATAACTCATGCAACACAGATAGACGCTGTAGAAGCCTGCTGAAGAAGTCAGCACACCACATGGAAAACGTGGCTCCCTTGTTGCTAACACTAACTGACACTGCTGACTGGGAGAGACTGATAAGATTTGCTAGAGGGAAAGAAGAGTTATTATACCAAAATAATGGGATTCTATTGTTGCCTCGCTTGAGTCCTCTTACCCAGTCTTGACAGAAGTAGCTTAGCACAGTTTTTAAACATTTTAGAGGAGAAAACGGAAGTGGATGTGCTTTTTCTTACAAAAGGGAGATACACTTCATGTACTGGGCAATTCTGAACTGGTTGTAACAAATGCAACGGGATTCAGATGCTGCTACTTCTGTGCTATGTTAGAGAGTTATTGAGCTTTTTCATCGTAATCAAGATTAGGTAACTTAGCCCAAGGAAGTAAAGCCTAGAATTGCTCCAGTACTTCTGTGTCTGATCGTTACACCAGTAAATCAACATCTGTTATTCATGCAGAACAAAATAATTACGTAGAAACACTACATAGGTTATCAGACGGCAGCTCAGTGATAGATACATGAATCGGATTGCTCTATTTAACAAATAGATCAAAATAAATTTGTATGTAGATGGATGATATTCCAGGACAATTTATAGACATATCCTTTCTGAATCCCTCTTTGAGGGAAGACTTAAGATGCAGAAAACCAAACCAAACTAAAAAAAACCCCATGAGGTCCGCTGTTCTCTGCCGATCTTTCCCTGTTAGCTCCTTTAGCCACCAGTATGGTAAAAGCCACAGGGGTAAGTGCCTCTTCATACCAGGTGTGACAGTAACCAAGTGAATCCACTCTCTTTTAGAAAGATGAGCTTTACAAAAATCACATCACATATCCCAGTTAACTCCACCACATTTTACCCAGAGAAAGTGCTAGTCAGTGACAGCACACTCACCTGTTCTCTGGTTATTTGGGAAGAATCTAACATGATTTGTCTTTTTCTGAACATTGCCTCTCCCTCTCTTCCCTTGTGCAAGTCCTGCTGACACTCTCTTTAAACCTAGTGAAGTTAGTGGACATGGATACTTTCATAAGATGAATTCAAACCACTCAGACTGGTCATATTCCTGAGTGATAACGGATTTAACAGATGCTTTTATTGTACATCTGACAGTTACTTCTAAGTTCCTCTATAAAAGCCCTATGGAGCTCACAAGCAAAGTGATAAAAATTTAAAATTTCAGTAAAAATTACTAGTAGCTTTAGTACTTTCATATTCAAACCTTCCTTAAAAAAATAACCTTCCTCAGAAGATAAAAAGAAAGCCATAAAAGTCCACAGAAAACAAAATGTGAGGCATAATCCCTGTGGCCCAGAGAGAATAAAATATGACAAGTGAACATTTTAAATTCAATTACAAATCGAGCAGCTGAATGAAAGGAACAGCCAAAGGATTTGAGTAATAATTGTGACATATCTTACTAAGGTGTTTGCAATAATAATAGTAAGAACAGGCTAAGTTTCTTTACAGATTGAAAAATTTCACAAATCAGCATTTACAGTCCTCCAGTCACTGGATTGATTTGAATGGATTTTCTCTGTGTATACTCCAGTGACAGGTGTTAGATATGTTTACATTTCCATTAATGATATGCAAAAGAACAATACACTAAATATTAACTAAATTAAAATATTATCTTAAATTGAGGCCTTTTCTAAATACCTCCAAGATATAAAAAGATGAGAAATATTTACAGGCAACAACAAAATGATCTGAAAAAAAATTACCCTGGAAGATCTTGAGGAAAAAATAAACAGAAAAAAATATGTAATTTTACATATTTCTGTTTTAACTTGTCGGTTATGATGAACTGCCTACAAAAAATAGACACAATTGATGACCTAAGAGTTATCAGAGATTTCAAATTAGTCATGGGATTACAAACTGGTCTGACAAAACTGGCAAATCCCATTCCATAATATTTATTAATATGTCTGACAACTTTTCTCTAAGTGTCAGTAGAATCAAACACACAAAGTAAAAAAACCAACCAAATCAAACCAAATCAAAACAGAGCGACTGAGATTACTAGACATTAAAAAAATAAAATAAATATAATCCAGTTAAAATGTTTAATCTGATGTGACAATTTACTGTATGTCCTATCTTCCTTGGAACTGAAATCACATAGTTACAATCCTGATTTTAATAAACTAATGAAAGAGTGTGGAAGTCCAGAGAAAAATAATAGCCTGAAACAAAGCAGCAATGGTAAAAAAAAAAAAAAAATTCATGTTTTATAAATGTTGTCTTATTTAGGTATGACATGTTAGTAGGCATAAAGGAATTTGTAGGGACAGTCCTGAAAAAAACATCTTAAAGTTGAACTTAAAGCCTTTGGGAACACTTATTTGAATAACGTTTACTAACAGAAAGGAGAATGCTTAAATGTCTATTGTTTGTATGAGGCCAGAGTGAAAAATACTTCAAGAATGTTCACAGTTCATCTTCAAGGTTAATTTTCAAAGCTCATGTTGGAGATCATTTGGGCTGCCTGCAGTCAACAGCAAATTACTTTTGAACAATATTCCTCATTTTTGATATGCCAGTTAATTGATGAAGCAAGTTTCACTACCTCTAACTCTTCTTGACAAATAGTTGTTTTAAATCAAGCCAAGCCATTACTGCTTGACTTGAACAGGCAGTGAAACATTTTTTACTCTCATGGCAGAGCTGAGAGTTCATTTTAAAAGCCAAAGAGAAACAAGGGTGAATATGTGAATTTTAATACTGTTGATTCTGAACCTGTTCCATTGTTTTCACACACATATTAACATATTTATCCTCTCAACAAAACTTACAATCAAATGTGTTTTAATCTGTTTTTTAAACAATTTTCTGCATCTTGCAAATGTATTGCCTGTGGAAGGATATCTTGCAGATCCATGAAGATAGCTAAACTCTGCTGGATTTTTAACTAGAAGACCCATAAAACTAGAAGAGCCTCCATAAGCTATCTTGTCACATCATGCCATAACCCTTTGGGGAACAGATTATTCCCTTCTTTGCGGTGGCAGCTATATACATGATTGAAGATCCTTTATCTTTTGCATTAATGCCCCTGTGCCTTGCTTTTGCTCTTGAAATGGACCTACATTTGAGTCTACTGTGCGCTTCCTTGTGTGCCAAAAATAAAATGCAATCAGTTTCAAATCAGTTGTGATGAAACCAGCAGCAGTGAAATCAGTTTGGCTTCTCCTAGGTCCAGATACATGCCCATATGGGCCATAGCATACAGATTTTAACCAAACAAGTTTTTCTTTCTTACTTCTTTAGTTTATCAGGACAAATAATGGTTTTAGCTTGCTAATAGACTAGAAATTAGCTTATATTTCACTAAGTCAACTGATATTCAAACTTCAAAATAAAGCACTTCTTGTCACTCAGAAATAAGATTCTGGTGGGTCTGTCTTTCCATTTTTATTAGCATATTTTTTTTTAACTTTTTAACCCCATGAAAGCTGACAGCTTGGATTCTGCGTGAGGTGAAACCTAGTGGTCCAGTAAGAGGGATAGAAAAAGTAATTGCTTAAACTCTGGGATATTTTTGTGTGCAACAGTTAACTGTTCATTATAAGTTCATTTTTCTTGAAGAACAAAAGAAACATAACTAAGGAAAGGACTTGATACATTAATGGGTTTAACAAGCCAGACAGGAGGTTATTTTTTAAACTACAAATTGCCACACAGGAAGACATGCCTCCAAGGTAGCTGGTAAAAACAAATACAATAAGGAGGTTATTTTATGTAAAACATCAGGACTCCATTTAGTTATAAGTTAAAAAAAAAAAAGCTATAGTTTTAGTTGGATATAAGGAAGTGATTTCAATTGTTGAAGTTCCAGTAAAATGAAATGCAAGCATTCTTTTGTCATGGCATTTTTTTGAATTACTCCCAAGCATTCCTGGAACTTCAAGGAATAACAAAATTTTTTGAGCTGTTGAGTTTACTTAGATACTTCCTATCTGTTGACTCCCAGGTACAAGAATTGGAAGAACTTCAGCACAGTGGGCACAGTGTGCAGGAGGGAAAATGGCAAACAAGTTCAACATGTGAGAATCATACACATCAAGTTCCTGGGGAGTGTTCAGAGCTGCATCGTTTCCGGAAGATCGATTAACTGTGGGAAATGATAAACTGCCTGGGAAAGTGCATGCTGTGGAGGTAGGATTTTCAAAGATACATTTCTGACACCAAAGAGACTACGGTACCAAAGCAGTGTATTGTAGATCCAAAGAAAGCAAACAGTTCTGTTTGGAGATCATATACACACAGTTTTGTTCTTGAAAAAAACATGAAGAGGACAAGATATGTCCAGACAATCAATTTCTGTTTTCTGTTTTCTTGCTTTTGTTTTACATTATTATCATAACTTCATCATTATTTCGAAGAAGCATCAGTTATGTCATTTAGGCAAAGAGAATGCACATTTCTGAATCCAGATAGATTTGCAAAGTAATGCTGATTACATGACAGAGAGGAAAAGGAAAAGGATTTTAGCTTTCAGTTGTGTAACCTTCATCTTTCTTTGTAATCAAGCAGTAATAATAGTCTTTCAGTTTCTGTTTAAAATACCTGGTAAACTTTCAGAATTTATATACATACAATCTGTTTCTTTCTATTGAAACACTTCTTAGTTATTTAACTCACAGGAAAGTTTATTTTAAGAATAAAATAAATAATGGGTTATCAAATCTCTTTCATACCTCATTTAAGCTTGTATTTCACCCAACCATAATAATCCTGGAAGTCTAACAAATATAACCATGGAAATACTGATATTTTGTAGCATCATTGTAGTTTTAATATCTCTTCAGATTATGTTACTCATAAAATAAGAAATACAGGGTTTGACAGAGTCACAGGCAATACTTTTCTTCTGCTCAAGCAGGGTCAATTAAACCTAAATCACCTACAGAATATGTTTTTATTTAGTTTGTATTTACAAATATGATTTCTCACTGTTTGTCCTTTCTCTTTATATTCTAATATCATCCAGTTCTGGTAATCTTTTTTCATACATTATGCTTTTAACTTCTTTATTCTTGTTGTTCTCTATTTTCCCTAAAAAAAAATTATTATAATCTTTAAATGTTCATTTATTAAATGAGGTGACTTTCACAGCCAAGCTCCAAGCCGAGTTTTTCATCTATTGTGTTTATCAGAATGTGGATAGATATCCATTGAAGAATCCCAGATGATTCTCTCTCTTATATTTTAATTCCTCTTGCTATTCTATGCCTTTTTTTGTTGTTGTTTTAATAATTCCTGGATGCAGAAACTCTGATGCCTGCCATGTTATGCTATTCTCTGTACATAGTAAGAGAAACATTTCAAAATAAATAACATGGGCAAATGGTGAGAATTAAAAGAGAGACCAGTCACTCAATTGACAGAGGCCATAAATGAACTCGAGATTTTTAATACCTGGTGTCTTAACTTTGCTGCCTCTTAATTTTGTTTCTCAATTCCCAGATAAATTAAAGCCTCTCAAATAAAACCAGATTTGTTCAAATAAACAGAAAATTAAATAACATATAATTAAAAAAGAATAATAATTTTTTTTCCTTTACTAAACCAGTTTTAACAAGTTGCAGACTATTTATTTTGATAATTTCTTTGATTAAATCATCACTGTAGTTATAGACAGCTCCTGAGCAGCTCCCCTATTGTGCGACAGTGTCTACTGTTTATAACGTGAAAAGCCTCCAGAAGTGTGTTGCATCAGAAGCTCATATTATTTTCAAAATGAAGTCATATTTTGAAGATACCCAAATACCATTATCTGGAAACTATAGAATGAAAAAACATTTTGGAATGAATACACTATTCACAGTTTATATTGCAGAATTTATTACAACAGTCATACACGAAGCAATTAAACTCTCTATTTCTGGGTAGGGATTTTTCTCTCTTAATTTATGCAGGAAATGTTCTGTCAAACACAGATTTGCTATTTCTTTTAACCAATTTAGCTTGAGTTAGTGCTTTAGGTAAATAATTTTACCAACATGAGGCTAAACCTTGTTTGGAAAATTAATAGTTTTCCCAGAAATATGCAATGACTATTATGGAATTTCTATCAAGAATGCCAGCATTAAAGCATTAAAAGAATCAAAAAAAATTATTCTTTTCCAGTTTTTATGAACTCTAAGATTAACCATTTTTAACATTTTTGACTGGAAATTGATTAAATGTTAGCAAATCCCTAGTAGCACCTCAGATCCAGTTAAGTAAGTATTTAATCATAAATTGTGTTTCTAAAAAAATAAAATTTTAACTTTTGATTTTTTAAAAGTAAATGTTCCACATGACTAGCTAATTCATCAGAGAACAAACTGAAGCAAAACCAGGATAACCAACAAAATCCTAATAATATTACAAATTGATCTTAGCATTTATACCATTGCTCAGAAGCAGGGTAAATGGTGCACATATTCACTTGTCTCACATTATCTCTGTATGGTTTCTTTGTTAAGTAACTGTTTTAAAGGGAAGAGAAAATTAAGCTAGAGTTCATCTTGGGCACCACAGAGTGACACTAACCTGTTACTCCATTACCCTCTCCCATCATTTACCACCTGTTTAGTTGCAAGACAGCTGCAATCTCATTTGGACACAGATTTCCAGTAACTACATTTCTGTAAAGTTCTAATTTACTTGTCTGATTAGGTTTTAATCCAAATGGTAGGATTTTTTTGTAAATGCAAAATAACAGTTGTTACCCTGCTGATTTTTATCATTTATGGTGAGTATTGTACAAAGGGCTGACTATATTAAAAAAAGATCAACTGAAGATAGGAATATTATGACAGAAAGAAATACAAGAACTTATACAAATTTAATTCTTCTGAAATTCAGTTCAATTAAATACTTATGTCACTGTGATTACTGATGGAGAGTTTAGGCCTATGGAAAAGAAACACAGCAGAGCATTATCCAGGATAAAATGGTAAATTTAAGCCTTAAGAGATCAAGCAGTTTCTCCAAGTGAGAGAGGAAAAAGAAAAGAAGTAGTACAGTTTAATCATCATTCTTATGGCTTTAGTCTGTATTAGCATATGGAGCAGAATCTATGTGTTTGTAGGACAGATCCTTACCTAGTGTTAGCAATTAACTATCAGGACTGCAAAGGAGCTCCAGCAGCTGACCGTTCAAGCCGCTTTCCTGAGAAGAAAATGGAAAAAATCAAAAACAACAAGCTTTTGTTGGGAACCACACACCATGTCTTGTACTAGTTTCTTTTCTTTTTTAATCTTTTTTTCTGTTGTCACCTTTACAATATTATATATATGGAACCTCTGAAAACTGTTTTAGAAAATAACCAAGAAGCCAATTCTGACCAAAATGAGTTGCATTCTGCCGTATTAAAACCTGCTTTTCAAAAAAATTTCTTATTTCAGTTTACAGAAATAATTTGCAACAATTGATGGTAAAGTTTATATACAACAAGTAAGGGAAATGATGCTGTAAATTTATTAGTAAAATGAATAAACAAACATGGCACCTCAGTATGGAAAATACTGAATTCAGTACTAAAGAAAGGAGTGCTGCTTATACAGCCTTAGAAAATCCCTGGAGTGCAAGTGCTGTAGAAATACTGTAGTGTGCTTTGTTGTGCTTCATTTCTTTGGGTGGATCAACAGTGGGAAACAATTCAAAGCAGAGGTAGGAATCATAGAATCATATCATAGAATGGCTTTGGTTGGAAGGGACCTTAAAGATCACCTAGCTCTAACCCCCCTCCCACGGGCAAGGACACCTCCCACTAGACCTGGTTGCTCAAAGCCTCATCCAACCTGGCCTTCAACGTTTCCAGGGATGGGGTCTCCACAGCTTCCCTGGGCAACCTGTTCCAGTGCCTCACCACCCTCACAGTAAAAAATTTCTTCCTGATATCTAATCTAAATCTATACTCTCTCAGTTTGAAGCCATTACCCCTCATCATATCACTACATGCCCTTGCATGAAGTCCCTCTCCAGATTTCTTATAGGCCCCTTTCAGATACTGGAAGGCCATTATAAGGTCTCCCTGGAGCCTTCCTTTCTCCAGGTTGAACAATCTCAACTCTTTGCACATTACGATATTGTATCATTTCATAAGCCTTAAGAAGATACAGTACAATCATTGTATGTTGGTGTATATGGTGAGAGTAACAGAATTTGGAAAATAAAAAGTTATTTTACAGATAAAGTTGCAATTAGAGTGTGTAAGGAATGGCAGTATTACCTGAAGGGGGCCTACGAGAAAGCTGGAGAGGGACTTTTTACAAGGGCATGTAGTGATAGGATGAGGCTTCAAACCGGAAGAAGGTAGATTTAGGTTAGATCTCATGATGAAATTTTTCACTATGAGGGCAGTGAGGCACTGGAACAGGTTGCCCAGGGAAGTTACCATTACCCCTTGTCCTATCATTACACTCCCTGATCAAGAGTCCCTCTCCGTCTCTTCCTGTAGGCCTCCCTTAAGTACTGGAAGGCTGCTATAAGGTCTCCCTGGAGCCTTTTCTTCTCTGGCTGAACAACCCCAACTCTCAGCCTGTCTTCACAGGAGAGGTACTCCAGCCCTCTGATCATCTTTGTGGCCCTCCTCTGGACTCGCTCCAACAGGTCCAATTAAGTATTTTAACAGAAACAATTAAGTATTTGAAAACAGCTTATAGACAGATAATCCAAATGACTGATTTACTTAACATAGCAAAGAAGAACTTATGAGGTGGCTTGATAACAGTTTATGAGCACTTTTTATGAGGAAGCGAAATGCACTTAGGAATCTCTTTAACTCATAAGCATACAACAAATACCAGCGGTACAGAAAGGTATTTAGTCTGGAATTAAGGTGGATGTTTTAACAGCAGGATCTTCACTATAAAAACTAACAAAAAATAGTAAAATACACACTCCTGGCAATTTTAAATCAAGAATGAAGCCATGTTATAAAGAATAGTATTAGATTTTAAAAAATAGTAATACATGCTCTGACACCTCATTACCTATATTAGAAGACAGCTTGGATAAGACCATCATAACAACTCCCTCTGCCTTACCAGTATTTTCAAAGGTGGAAAATAGTTGCCCAAATGAAGTATATGAATGTAAGTCATCAATAATTTTTTTGCATATCAAAATAAGTGTTTAAAAATATATGACTTGCTAAAATGACGTGTTTGTTTAAAAGGCTAAAATTGCACTATTGTAGTAGAAAACAAATAGTAAACACCCTTTTCATAACTCTTTTTCTTAAAACTCCGCAAGGTTCATGCCAGACAAGGTCAGAATAAGCTAATACAAGACTTCACTGATTGCGTAGTGCTACAATGCCGCAGAATAAGCAGTAGGATGAAAAGGCAGTAAAAAGTCTGGAGTATTTTAATTCCACATTAAACAACAATCTTTGCGTTATTTTGATTCTGTATTTGTAAATGAATCTAACTTTCTAACTTCTTTGAAAAAGAAAAGATTTGGAAAAAAAATATATTTATGAGTTGGTATTTTAAATTTCCAATAAAATTTTATGTACCCGCTTCATAATTAGGTAATATGGCATATTTTAATAAATATACTATTAGAAGTCCATTTAAATATGAATTAAGTATGTCAAACAAAGTATATATTGTTAATAGACATTTTGGAAACTATAAATTAGGATGGAATAATTGCACCATTTCTCTTACAGAAATTTTCATCAAAGTTTTTGATCCAACTACAATTGAAGCTGTTAGACTTTTGAAAAGTTTTTTCAAAGAACTTTTTTCTCCCAAACTTGTGGAAAATCGAGCTAGAGAGGTCCTTTAATGGCCACCCTTCCCTACTTTGCTGACTGAGAAGTCATTTTTCAGGGCCAAACTTTTTAGGTGGGCACTACAGAGCATAGTTGAATGAATTATAGTCAGAAGTCTTTACTGTGCGCCCTTTTCTCATGGAAAACTCGAGTAGGAAACATTAGGCATGCCACCTCTGCTAATGCCATCATTTCCTGATCCCCTACCTACAGATAATGGCACAACTGACTGATAGAGAGGACGGACTTTTTACACATTGAACATGTGGGAGAACAACTGAGCAAGTCCTCTTTTGAAACGTAACAAAAATGACATTATTACTTCAGAATTGCTTTCTAAATTTACTACAGATTGAATTTATATCATATTTTTTTGACATCACTGTAAGTTTCGTATATATACAAAGTATTTTTAAGTAAGCTTTATTCAAATTTAGCAACTTAAATGAACATAGACTGAAATAGAAATATAATCATTGGTCCTATGCTCCAGTCCCTAGATAGAAAGCACTCACACTGAGTTGGAGTGAGGAACAGAACCTTTACTTATTTTATTTAAAGAGATTTTCAAAATACACTATCCCCTCCTTCCAATTCCTATTATTTTTTAATGGAATGCTGATGAGAAATTTACTTTAGAACTGAGATTTTTAAGGCTTACTACAATTGGTAGTAATAGTTCTTTCATGTGTTCCACCTGAAAACAATCTTTGATTATAGATAGTAAAAGGTTGTCATAGGTATTATGGTATGATTTTTTAAAAGAATTAATTGCTTTGACCATTAAAATATTTAGTATACACACTGTACTGCTAATTGTGCTTGTACTTTATGCTTTCATGCATTTTATCTATGTATCTTTGAAAGAAGTCTATTCCTTGTTTGCAGGGTGCCTAACTTCATCAATGCAAGAAAGGTTTTCTCCTGCTGATTAACTCTCCACTCTCTCTTTGATTATATCAAAGTCTACCTGATCCTTATAGCTAGGTACATATCTTGGTTTTGAAAGAATCAGTTTTCCTTTGATGAATTAATTTGTCCTTTTAATATAAACAAGACCATCTCTTTCCACATAAATCACTAAAAATATGGAACTGGATGTGTAACAGTTGTTAAGAATTTAAAGCACTATCTCATGTTAAAAATGAAAGTGTTAACTCTTTTTTCTGTTTTAAACTACAGCCTTTTACTTCATCGAATGTGGCTGCAAGCACTCTGTTAAGCATCACAGGTGCTCTTTAAGGAGAAACTGAAGACCTAGTAAGACTCTTCAGAGTAATATAAAGAAAATTCCTGAGTTCTACTGTTGCATCCAAATCATAACCAAGGCTCAAGGGTGCAGAACTTGACCAAATACCTTATAGTTCATGGGAGCTAAAAAATGCTTATATGCAAAGCCAAGAATCTATTGGTGATCTAATTAATGTCCTCACATTATTAATCCAATTAAAATGCTACTAACAATTACTGCACAAGTTATCCAGCTATTATACCTCATTCCCAACAATAATACATTTAAAAGCAATACACAGAAACTTGGGTTTTACACTTTCACTTCCACTCTCCCTCTATGTCCTATGGTCAATATTGCAAATTTTTATCAGGAAGAAGCTTTGGGGGTTACGCTGAGTCCTCAACATCCCAAGTTCTTTGCTGGGAGGGGCATGACACCAAAGCAGGGAGTTTCCTCCTCCTTGCATTTGCGTTCTTTTTTTACACATTTTTTAACATGGTCCACTTACTTTGTCTTGCCTTACTGGTCCTTAAATTCCATGTTCTATTCAAATTTTACTGTATATGGTCAGTTTTATTTAGGTTGGATATTTTCGCCTTGTTCCATTTCTTACCTTCAAAACCAGTTTTATCAATGTTAAAAACATGAATTGACTACTGATGATTTGTGTTTATACCTCTGACGTGCTAGTGTCAACTGGTGGTTGCCCTTTGAAGATCTCTGTTATCAGCCTTTAAGATGTGACTTCCTGATAACATAACGCAATGTGTTCTTAACAGAATCTAATTAGATATACACACATATACATGTAGATGTTTATATATAACTATCTAAAGTGTTTTGCTCACTATTTGCTGTTAATATCTATCAGTTATGACCATATCACTGCTACATTATAAAAATTACTTTACAACAGTGACTTGGGACTGTGACTAAACTAGTCAAAATATGAGTTCTACTTGTGTAGTAAAATGATTTTTTTTATGCTGGAGTTACATCACTGGCTTGGCAGAAGAACTGTGCTTGAATGCAAGGCTACTGGGAAAGATATACGTTACTAAGGCCTCTTAAGATTTAGATCATCCTGAGATCTTTAGACTTGTTCAGATCAGTTCCACCCATTATTCCATGGAAACTGTGAATTTTGTTTTTTGTTCACTGAATTTCCACAGTCTCCTCTCCATGACATAGATCAGCTGCCTTCTGATTACCAAATATACGACAGTTTTGGCAACATCCTATATGGTAAAGGAGAATGACTGATTCTTTTGTTAATCAGTAACCTTGATTCCTTCCCTGCCTTAGGGATGTTACACACTATTAATTTTCTGTTGACCGTAGAACAGTCTATTATCAAGAAAGGCTAACACAGAAGAGATTCCGTAAGTACACACCACTTACTTTCATCCAGATTCTTCCTTCAGTATGTGACATCCTGAAACCTACCCTTTTCACATAGATAATAGAAAATAAAAGAGAATGTAACATTTACAACATGGTCTGTAAAAATATGAAATTTTTTATCAGAGAATCTGTGTCTTAAAAGTTCCCTGGACTTTTCAAGTCCTGTTTTAAAAACATGGCAGAAGCTCGTGGACAGTTGAAGAAACAGGGTTTAGGCAAAAAAACTGACTAAGTAGATACCAGGTGCGCACACATACTTCTTATTCTATTTTCCTTTTGTTCGATATATCCTTCTTTATAACAAAATGACATTCCATTTAGATCAAAGATTTAGAAGCTGTGTGTTTACATTAAATATTTAAATCTGTCTGTATCAAGCAAACTCAACTTGACCTTCCGTTTTACGGAATACCTACAATTTAAATGGAGCTGCTGATACACAATGTCTTTGAAAACAGTATTAGAAACCAGATTAGGCATTCAGATTGAGGGATTTGAATTAATAATGACTGAATGTTGTTGACTCTCCTAACTTCTCTAGTACTGATCATTTGCATTTTTATTATTAATTTATTATTTGCTTTGCAACAGAACCTACTTCTCACTTTTTATTCCCAAAGATATTGTATATCAGTACTTCTATTTATGAACTTGTTGCATCTTTTTATCTTCTTATGATAGTTATTTTTTGTTTTAATATTTCTGATTTCTTACATTTTTAGAGTATTTTATTTGTCTGAATAGCTGAAAAAAAAGAGATTCTAAGAACGATTACCAAAACATTTTGATGAATCCGTACAGTGGTCCCTGAATTTACAATCCAAACTTGAACACTAAGGGCATTTTCTAGAAAAGCTGAGTTTCAGCCAGAGACAAATAGAAAAAATATTATGTAACCCCTTACGCAACAATTAACGTCATACTTGAATCTAGCATGAAATAAACATGTTATCAGGACAATAGTACAAGAACAGTGGAGAGAAATGAAAACATAAAAATAGTTTCTGAAAGAAGTAGCTGAAAACTCTGAGTTACAAATATATAGAGATGGATTAAAAGGGACAGACAGAATAAGTGCTTCCACATTCCTCTTATTCCAGTGGCAATAAAATAACCCAAAATAACAGGTGATTATTTGACCTACACAAATTAAACAGACAAGTTTGGAATATTGCCGTTCTTATCAATGGTATAATTATGGTGTGTGCTCTACCACCATCACAGTAAATGAGCTTTTGAGAATCAGCTTGTGATTGGTCAAATATAGACATGATCTTATGGGCTCTGATTTACATAGCAATATAGTATAATGAATCTAACTTGTATTTAAATTTTATAGAATAAGTATTAAAATAAGTATCTGGTATTTGACTTATTCATATAGCACTGGGTGGAGGATTTTTACAATGGTGACCCCTTCATATCTGAAACATGGAAATATTTAGTTTTGAATTAAGTTATAGTACACATTTGGAATGGATTGATTTTGACTAATGATTCATATCGTTCCTTTCTATTTCCATATATACACAGTATAAAGCAAGTTCATTTCAGCTACATAAAAATTTAAAAGTTTTGAAAAGTTTTGACACTTTGATTTCTCTGTCTTCAGAGAAAATGTTTCAGTTTGAGCAGTTATAGAGGCATCATTACAAAGTAAACAATCTTGAAAATGTAGAGTTCCAGGTGTCACATTTGACTTTATATTCACATCTATTGTAGTAGGTGTTTATTCTGTGTCTACTATTGTAGTAAATCACTGACTGGTGCTAGCTGGAGATGCTTAATGAACAGCAGAGTACAGTTCTAATGATAAGTAAAATGAAAGTTGTTTGAGATACAGAAAAAAAAATCAAGAAGCAAGATTGAACAGAAAACAAAGGAATAAATCAAACTGAGATCTAAGTAGCATTAGAATTTAAAAATTGTTCCCAAAATATTGCAAAAGATAAAGTAAGAGTAAAACAGACTAGGGTATGCTTCTATCTCTATGCAGGCATAGGGGTATTCCATGCAATGCAATTTGCAGTGCCCAGGTTGATAACCGACAAAGACAAACCTATATCAGTCATTCAACAACATTTCACTGTGTCTTTAGGGTCTTATAAATATTATCTTAACAGATTACGTATAATTGAAGAAACAGTGGTTTTGTCAAAAGGGACCATTTTCTACTTTCAGCTCTATTTTTAGTCAATTTGCCAAATTGAATATGTTGTCAGAGAAAGAGCATATCTTGTATTCTTGTTAGTAAGAGTCAATCATAAGAAAAGGATGCTTTTCTATTGCTTTTAACTTTTATTATATGTTCCATCATTATGGGTGACTCCTGTTCTGTAATCACCTCTATTGAAGGTCAGACACAAATCCAACACAGTAAGTATGAAAATTTCACCTCATTCCCTATGAGGTAATAAAAATCATTATCATAAGCAATGCTATTTCTATACCCTTCCCAGGTATTAAAATTGTCCAAACTGATAACAATTGGTACCTAAAACCAGAATTGGTTGTAGTTCACTGACCATTTTGTTCTCTTATTAGTTAGAATAAGAGTAAGGAAAGGTTATACATAATGTGCAGGGTACTAGCAACTGAGATTTTATCTGACAATGGTCAAATTTCTTGAGAAGAATGGTCAGTCCTGCACTAGAAGGACTTCGTTAAATGGGAGGAAAAAGGTGTCTCTTCATCCACTTGGCATATTGTAACAAGCCATATAGTATCTCACGGTGAAATCAATCTTATATACTGCGAGATAACTCGGGACAGAATCCCAGTAAGGTCAAAAAGGCAGAAAGTTTGTTTTTTACAGACTTGTTTTCCCAGAGTCCTGCCATACTCTTCATAGCCCCCCTCTGCCACTTAATTCATTTTCTTTGCTTCTAACATCCAAGCGAAAGATCTAAAACATCTATCTGTGCCTTTATGCTAATGGTCTTAATGTTTGCTCATGTTACTGCAAGACATATGTAACAGCACCATAGAGGGTATTAGGGATCAGTTCTGCATACTTGACCACAACTCAGTGGGATTTGTTAGAGCCTGATATACATCACCAAGAGGTGGCTCCACTTAACGCTATTAGCTGTGGTCAACTGCAGTCACCATGCATATGGTTAAACTGTGTGATCCCTCAACATGAATTTAGCTGTTTTCCTATGGGAGGTTCCTGTTTTCTTTAATATGCTAACATTAATACTTTGTGGAGCATATATTTTCACAAACAATCTGGCCTTCTGTGAACCATTCTTCAAGGTATCTTTTTCTTCAGATGTAGATTAGTCTTCTTTTAAAACATATCACTGATGTTTTTCCAGACATTGTTCAAGAAAGCCCTAGTAAATTCTTTGTCACACATAATTTTTACTTCCTGATTCTCTGACTTCTCAAGGCTCCAGAAATACAAGTAACATAGAAACAATAAAAGAACATATAGCATATATATATACTTTTCTATATTTTATTCAAAAATATATATATAAAAGGATATAGATATATTTTGTTTCCTTTATTATTTCAGTTTCAGCTCTTAATTTTCATTTACACTACTGTGTATTTCATTACTTTCAAATTCAACAGCAGTCATTTCTCACATGTATTTTGAGGAACTGATAACTATAATCTAGAAGTTACAACAAACAAATAAGTAAGTAAGCTAGAATAAACTGGTGTACTTAGAAACAGGAAAAAATATTTTTATATCAAAATGACTTTGTGCTTTAGTTTCTACAGAAAATGAAATTTATTGTTTTCTTTAAGAATCCCAGATAGTCAGAAGAATACTTTGTTGTACTCTTACTCTTTAATATTTTCATGGCATTAATGCCCCAAAGCTACAAGAAATGAAGATTTTGCTGGGCTAGATGCTATGCAAATATATATGGAAACATAGGTTTGTCCTTTAAGAGCTCAGATTCAGGACAGATATTGCAAATTTTGAACTTGTGCAATGTTATTTTTGCATTAGGTCTTATTCAGCTAGCAAGAGAATCGCACAGGATAAAAACACTTGGAAAACAGTGTAAGCATTTGTATGTACTATTCAAAGTGCATTTAAACAATGACACTCTGTCACTGAAAATACTTTACACGTATCAAAAACTGTGCAAAAAATGAAAACTGGTATTTATGTTGTTTCTTTTGAAGCCATGAACATAACAAAAATGAACATACAGTTCTAAGTGAAATTAAGGATTCTGAAATTAACACTGAGGTAACCACCACAAACACCATTATCTGTTTTCCTTCTTTGAATCCTCTTTTGTTTTCAAACACAAATTAAATTTCAAATATAGTTTCAGCTGTTGTTACAGCTTGGCAGGTTTTTTTGGTAAGAAACTTAGGAGAGGAACTCTTTAACATCAGATGAATCAGAGTTTCTAATAATTTTCTAACTGAAAGTTAAGAAAGCATTCAAATAGGGTTAAACATGGAAACTGATGAAAAAACATCTTAATTTAAAAAAAAAATCTCCAAATGACTGCTTAGAGTTGAAGCAGGCAAGAATACAATTATTTTAGAGTCAAAGTTCAAGGTACAGGGTTGTGTAAGAAAAGAGAGAATTTTAGAGATAATGATTGTTCACGTCTTCCATTACTCAAAAAGAACTCATCAATATCTGCATTATGCTCTATACTGACCTGGAAATTTTAAAAAGCATTAATGTATTTTAAGCAGAAAATCAGGTAAAGTAGATACTTAATTCTTTTTTTCTCACTTAAAAATATTTTCAAGAATTACACTGAGATACCTAGAAGTATTTCAGGAAGAAGTTACATAAAAGTGATCTGTCAAAGTAAATGGAAGTAATGCATTGAAGGAATGATGTTGGGACAACAGAATTTAGAGAATAAACAGAAATCTTTTATAGACATTATATAGAATCACACCACTATAAGACTAAGAACATAATTGTTTAAGATCCATTTATCCTTGTCATAGTTCTTCCAAAACTGGGGAAGTACATGCCAAAGCCCCAAGCTTTTGTTCAGAGGAAATGGGTTTCTGTCTGTTTGGTGGAATCTGCAGGCCTGAATTGAACCTACTTTTTATTTCAATAGAAGGATTAGGGTCCTGAGAAGAGATCCTCAAAAATCACTGCAAAGAGTCAGAAGCTGCTAATAAGAAATGCTGATAAAAGGCTTATAAAAGGGTGTCTTTAGTCCTGTGCTGTCATCTTCAGGAGAAATGTATCACTGATGCAATTCACAGCCTTTGCAGTCACCCAGTGAAAGGATCCACCCCCATCTGCAAACCAGCTTTTCAGTGGTTACCACACTCACTCAGAGTACTGAAGAATTTGGATTATTTTTTATCTTTTGATTAAGCTGATGTGATCTCATCTTCTAGCTCCCAAATATAGTAAATGCTTAAGTAGCCCAAGGATATCTTCAGGCATCAACATAGTCCACAGTTGTACAGGATGGCATGTGGCAAAATGATGTTTGTTTAACTGTCTTTTTCTATGTGGCCTGGAAATCAGCTGTTCCTGCTGTGAAGTGAGGTGTGATATTGTGTGCAATGGCTTCAGTGAATGACCCTTCCAAGTAGCAGCTGGCATTGCCATTTCTAATCCTGCAAAAGGAGCTCTAAGACTCTTCTGCTACCTTAGTCCAGGGCTACAACTCCTCAGTAAAGAAAGTTTCCCCTTCAAACGGAGTGGAGAAATTAAAGTTTCTCCAAAATGCTATGAAGTCTTGGCTTTACGTGAGTGCGGTGCTTACCTTGAACTCTCCTTCTCCATTTCTCATTGCATACTCAGTGGGAAGATCAGGGAAGAAACACACGAATGACCGTTACACAATGTTGAGAAACTCACCTGCAAGGGAATATTGATGTTCCATTCCTTCCTGAAATTAATATTTAAACATCTGATGCTATATATGCACTAGGATAATGGCTGAAACCCACATGTCCCTATTTCAGGGTGAGGTGTCTAATTATAATGCTATATAGTGAGTTCTTTTGCTAGTTGAATGAATATTGAATTAGCCTTTCTTCAGAAAGAATAAAAATAAGCACTCTTCTCACTCTCCAACTGCTTTGGGATATTAGCTTATAATGTGGAATATACATCTGGCAAAAGGGGATTTCTCTAAGCAGAAGATCATCTGTTTCTCCAGATGTTTTCTAACCACTGAACTATTGGACTAAAGGAGTGCAGAAAGGCAGAAATAGGGCATTTCACATTCCTGCATTTATATTCTATGTACAGTTCAATCTAATAGTTGTCCTTAAGAAAAACTATGAGATCAATTCTTGGAAGCAAGAAAGTCAAAACTATGCTTGGATATGATCAGACCTAGACAGACTTAGGTCTCTAATGTCTCTCCTTGCAGTCAAAATGGTGAGATAAATTTTGGTTAGGTGGGCTATAAAGTGGGCAGAAAACTGGTAGGGCTTTTACGATTTGTGATACAAAGCTCAGTTGCCACCCAGTTACTAGAGACATCTGAGTACTGGGGTTAGCACAGTTTTAATTTATTAATTATCCTTGAGGATGGGACTGAATGCAGTCTCATCAAGTTCATGGATAACACAAAACTGGGGGGATGAGCCAGTATCCAGGAGGTCACTTGAATATAAATTATTTTATATCCTGATTCTGTGAGTCTAACAAAGAATGAAATATTACATAGTTAACAGTGTTAAGATAAGGTCTGACACAATTATGTTCCATTGGCAGCTACTGCATCGAGAAAGCCAGGTACCAATAACAGAGGAATAAAATTATTTTCACTCTTAATCCATAAATTAGCTAATTTATAAGACATGTAGTACATGTTTACCATGATTAATATAAATCAATAAAGCCATTCTATAGTATCAAAAAACATTACCTGACTTAAAGTTAAGTTCTATCTGTAGGATGTCCTACAGATCTTCTCAAAAAAAGCCATGGAAAGCAAAAACTATTCTGATGATTTAAATGGTCTTTAATCATGGCTTAATTGCTTGTATAGTTTCTAAATAAATTGTTAAATATTTTTAATTAAATTTTACCATTAATTACTTCAGATTTCAATAGGTTAAAAACAACAATACATTCTACTCCTGAAGTGTGGATTTTCAGTTCACTGTGTGGAGAAAAATTGGAAGCTGTTTAGAAAACTTGTTACTTGAACAGTTCATGAGTGGTAAATGCTCCTTTTTATTCTTCTAGCATTAAAAATTTGAATAATCATAAAATATATCAACTTTCAAATTTGAAGTTCAGCTTTGAAGTTCTTCCATGTACAGGAACTACATAAACATTATAGACCTCACTACGTGAAACAGATTTTTAAAATACTATGTTTGAACTTCTAAGTAGAGAAATTCTTTAAAGATTGGAACTTCAGGATGATTAATATCTAGATGTACATATCGAACGATGGTTATCTTTCTTTTGTCAAAAGATACATTGTTTCTATTAATTAAATGTAGCTTATATGGCTATTTTGCTCATTTGAATCATTAGTTTACAGTTCTGTGGATCTATTACAATGTCTTTAAACAGAGAGAAATCACTGAACAGATGCTCCATGCCAAATCTGTTGGAAAATTGTTAACAATTTAGAAACACCTAAAGGCAGCTAGTAATCCAAGCATTTTAAACAACAGCAAATAATTCCGTATCTGATTAAATGCAGCAGGGGCACCTCTGTAAGATTTTCAGCATGTGTAATTTCAAACACCACAAATCAGCTAAAACAAAGATTTTCTGATGAGCAGAAATAATTTATACATTAGAGGCTTTCTCCACTGTTATCTTTGAAATTCAAATTAATGTCTATGGAAAGTTGTGCCACTGGGATGTTATGCATCCATCTGACAATACATGGGGTATAGAAATGTAATCCTTATGAAGAAAATCACAGAAATTAAACCATCAGAAAACAGAAAAAAAAAATCTGTCAACAAAAAAAAAATCTGATTAGAACATAAGCATTGTTTTATTTCAAAGAAGTAACTGGTATTGTTTCTGTGCCTTTACTGAGACACAGAAACAGATACTATGCTTCTATCTTACTGTGTTGGCAAAGTTGGCTGCTAAATCACATGTATTTTTCAGGCTATTTTCTGGAGTGCTAGACCTGTAAAAAGCTGTGGGGCCACTTGTGGTATATTCATTAGTTTACACTAAGATCCATGAAAATGTAATTTTTTTCATAAAATCAACTTAAAAAAAACAAAAAACCCCATAACTCAAAACAAACGAAATCCACCAAAACACAGTTATTGCTTTATTGCTATAGCTATTACAATATTTGAACCAGTGAAACCCTTCATTCAAAATAAGAAATAATTTTCTTCACACTTAACATGAAGTCAAACAAGACCCACTACTTGATGAAGGTCAAAATTATTTTTAATTTTCCCTCCATAGGTAGGAGTTCTACTATGTCACGAAACAGTCACCTCATGCCCTTTGCTGCTTGTACTTGGAATAATCCAGTGTCTCAGAATCTGTACAAGAATTCTGTTTCCTGGCACTTAGATCATTCAGATAAGTTTGGAGAGGTTTTCTAAACATTATAAAGTTTCTATTAATTCCATGCACAATTCTGTGCCTTTTGAAATTCTTCTATCCCTGAGAAGAATGTGTTTCTATTTTCTTTGTTTTTCTTGAAAGAAGTGTTGCAGTGTGATATTGCAAAGCATCAGCTGTAAGATTCTTCTGTACTAGTAAGCATGACTGTAGCACTGATTAATTTCATCGCTATGCATAGCTCCATTTCTGGTCATTATTATTGTTCTGAAACAAATACCGGTACAGCACCATTGCTACTGGAAAAGAAAGAATAAAATGTAAAAGGTAAAAAGCACATTAAGGTAAAAAGCACGTTAAAAGTCTTCCTTAAAAGTATTTCTGAGAACATATTCTCAGGAAAGAGTTTCAGGATCATAAAATAATATAGTTATAACCAACATCATAAATATAGCTCAGTACCATCAGTGATGCTAAAAAAAGGCGAGGATCAAAGTGAAAACAAAAAGAACACATCAAGTTTCTCCGTCATGTTCAAGAAAAAAGAGAATTTTTAGGTCAGACTATGACCCCCAAAAATGGGTCAGACCCAGAAATGTTCAGAGCTGAAAAGTATTAAGGAGGGATGTCAAAAAAACAAGAATCCAATTTCGTGAAAAACATTAACGTGTCTGAAAAGTTAAACTTAAAAAAAAAAATTGCATGTAAAATATTTTCACCTTATGAAAAGTGTGACTACATGTCTGACCTGCAAATAAGAAAACTCAGTTTTAAATGCTGTTTCTAGTAGACATATCTTTCCACCCTTCATTTTGAGACACCAGGGCCTGTTCAGCACTTACTGAAACTGTCAGCAGTTAATGTGAATATTTGTGTGTAGACTTGGAGACTTTTCTTTCTGCTATATCATCAAAATATAAGAACATAGAAAAGATGCACAGTGAGAATACAGGTTTTCTTCGGGTTTGGTGAGTTCACTATGGAAATACATTAAGGGATATCATTAGGTGTGCTACCAAATTACAAAACTCTTCTTCACAGCAGGTTTTACTCACACAAAGCCACGAAAGAGTGATTTGACCCAGATTATTTATTGCTGGAGTCAAAAATGAAGAGTAGGAGTCAAAAACAAAACCAAAACAACACCAAGTACCAGTTAATCTCTGAAAACGTCATGGACCTGATTTTCATTTACGGAGAAATTTTTTGCACTATGTTATTGAAGTAATTTATGTGAACTTTTAGGCTTGTGTAATGTAAATTAAATCAACCTGACGGCTCCGTTTTTGGTTTCAGCATCGTAAACAATGGTCATTATGTAAACAACAATCAGGCCCTGTGTGTTACAGATGTAACAAACGTAAATGTGTAAATCACAGGTTTATGAAACATGTTGCTGGGAAGAGGCATTGATATTAGTCACTCTACAAGGAAATTTCTCATACTGATAAACTTTTTAAATAGTCTGCAAAGACAAAATTAACTTGTTGATAGAGAATGATTCTACCAAGCAGATGAAGAAGATTGTATTTACCAACTAGCATCTAATTTTGAAGCGGAGGCTCAAGACTGAGTCAATTAATTTAAGATAGGTTTATGTATTTGAGGAGAATACTAATGTTCAAACTGCCAGCAATGAAACCACTAATGGCCTGATTAGTACCTACTCATGGTCTGTGTGTCAGGCAGATGTGGACTGAATTCTGTGGCCTACAGGTCTCCGTTTGCATAGTATAGAGAGTTAGATCCCTAACAAAGGGGTAGAGATTACATCCTACATTTGTAGAAAACCCTGTCCTTTGACATTTCTGCCTTTCATGATAACATTTAAAAACTGCAAATGAATCTGAAAAGAAAAAGAATATAAATGACAGAAATTTGGCTTAGTTGACAGTTCAAGGTTTTATCTAAGAGTTTTTGGTGGTTTGAGTCTTATGAAGCAATATGTACCAAATATATCTACAATGATAAAACACAAATATGAGTGGCAAACAAAAGGATAAAAACTTCTTTTTATCCTGCATGTGTGCATGCGTACATATGCCTGAGAAACCTTAAGGTTATTCTAATGATTTCATTTTCTCAGTACAGGAATTGTATCATTTGTCTTTGACTATAACAGATATTGTTACCTAGATGTATTCAAACCATAAAGCATATTTTCTAAATAGAATCATAGAAACAGAGAATTGTTAAGGTTGGAAGGGACCTTAAAGAACATCTAGTTCCAACCTCATTGCCATGGGCAGGGACACTTTCCACTAGATTAGGTTGTTCAAAGCGCCATCCAACCTGGCCTTGAAAACTTCCAGGGATGGGGCATCCACAACTTCTCTGGGCAGCCTGTTCCAGTGCCTCATCACCCTCACAGTAAAGAATTTCTTCCTAATATCTAATCTAAATCTAACCTCTTTCAGTTTAAAACCATTACCCCTTGTCCTATTACTACATGCCTTTGTAAAAAGACCCTCCCCACCTTTCTTGTAGGCCCTCTTTAAGTACTGCAGGGTTGTTATAAGGTCTCCCTGGAGCCTTCCCTTCTTCAGGCTGAACAACCCCAACTCTCTCAGCCTGTCCTCATAGCAGAGGTGCTCCAGCCCTCTCATCATCTTCGTGGCCCTCCTCTGGACTCGCTCCAACAGGTCCATGTGCTTCTTATGTTGGGGGCCCCAGAGCTGGACACAGTACTCCAGGTGGGGTCTCATGAGAGTGGAATAGAGGGGCAGAATCACCTCTCTCGACCTGCTGGCCACGCTTCTTTTGACGCAGCCCAGGATGTGGTTGTCTTTCTGGGCTGCAAGCACACATTACCAGGTCACGTTGAGCCTCTCATCAACCAAAATCCCCAAGTCCTTCTCAGTTGGGCTGCTCTCAATCCATTCTCTTCCTAGAGTGCATTTATGCTTGGGATTACCCTGACCCATGTGCAGGACCTCGCACTTGACCTTGTTGAACTTCATGAAGTTCACACGGGCTCACCTCTCAAGCTTGTCATGGTCCCTCTGGATGGCATGCTTTCCTTCCAGCATGTCGACTGCACCACACAGCTTGGTCTAGTTGGCAAACTTGCTGAGGGAGCACTCAATCCCACTGTCCATGTTGCCGACAAAGATGTTAAACAGAGCCGATCCCAATACTGACCCCTGAAGAACACCACTTGTTATTGGTCTCCACTTGGACATTGAGCCATTGATGGAAACTCTTTCAGTGCGACCATCCAGCCAATTCCTCATCCACCACGTGGTCCATCCATCAAATCCATGTCTCTCCAATTTAGAAACAAGGTTGTCATGCAGGACAGTGTCAAACGCTTTGCACAAGTCCAAGTAGATGATATCAGATGCCCTTCCTTTACCCACCAATGCTGTAAAACCATTGTAGAAGGCCACAAAAGTTTTCCAGCACGATTAGCCATGTTGGCTGTCACTGATCACCTCCTTTTCCATGTGCCTTAGCATAGTTTCCATGAGGATCTGCTCCATGATCTTGCCAGGCACAGAGGTGAGACTGCAGTTCTCTGGGTCTTCCTTTTTTCCCTTTTTAAAAATGGGATTTATGTTTCCCCTTTTCCAGTCAGTAGGAACTTCACTGGACTGCCACAACTTCTGAAATATGATGGATAGTGGCTTAACAATTTCATCCACCAGTTGCCTAAGGACCCATGGATGCATCTCATCAGGTCCCATGAACTTGTGCACATTCAGATTCCTCAGATGGTAGCAAACCTGATCTTCTACACTGGGCAGTTCTTCATTGTCCCACTCCCTGCCTTCGCTTCCTGCGACTTGAGCGGTGTGGCTAGAGCATTTGCTGGTGAAGACTGAGGCAAAAAAGTCATCGAGTTCCTCAGCCTTGTCCAGGAACCTCCTGAATTGCTTATGGCCTGCTGTGTTGTCCTTCCAATAGATATCAGGGTGGCTGAAGTCCTCCATGAGAACCAGGGCTTGTGAACATGAGGCTGCTCTTATCTGGCTATAGAGGGTCTCTTTCACTCAGTCTTCCTCGTCAGGTGTCCCCTGTTTCTGCCCTCCCTTTAATCCTGACCCATAAGTTCTTGGTCAGCTCCTCATCCATCACTAGGCAGAGCTCCATGTACTCCAGCTGGTCTTTGACATAGAAGGCAACACCCCCTCCTTGTCTTCCCTGCCTGTCCTTTTTAAAGAACCTGTATCCTTCTATTCCAACATTCCAGTCATAGGAGCCATCCCTCCAAGTCTCTGTGATGCCAATAAGATCATAGCCCTGCAGGTGTGCGTACATCTCTTACTCCTCTTATTTGCTCCCCGTGCTACGTGTGTTTGCATAGAGGCTTTTAAGCCAGGCCCCCATGAAGCGGACGTACCGGTTGGAGTGGCTGGAATTGCTTTGTGCTGTACTTCAGGTGCTCTCTGCACCTGCAGAGTGCCTCTCTTGTTCCTTCAGTCAGAAGACACTTCAGTATATGAAATGGATTAGCTACTTTTATTCTGCTGCTAATACTCAGAATTATATTTTCAGCTTCTGATTACACTTTTTATGTTAGCAGGCACAGAAGCTCAAAAAAAATGTATGTATTCTGTTCCACATAAGCAAGCAGCCATGTCACACACTATATCACTACTAGTTATTTGATTTAAACATGCAGATCCCAAATACGCAATGGTAAAGGCAGTGTTCTTGCACTTTGACAGGCTTAGTTATTTACACTGATAAGGCATGAGATTCAAATTCTAAGACAAGTTTCAAATTTTATCTATAAAGCCAAAATTTTTTGGTTTCTAAAATAACCTACCCTCTGATAGGATCAACTGTGAGTCACAAGGGACACTATAACATTCATTTCACCCAGTTTGCAAACCATTTAAACATCACCAGTTGTAAAGCTTGATTGAATTTGAACATCAATTGAGGTTCATACTCTGTTCAAGACAGAATGTGAAATGATCAGACAAAAGACTCTCTCAAAAGCAAAAATGAAAAGTGAGGAGGATTGAAAAGCAGAGATAGGAGAATAAACTAGCAACCAAACAGAAACAGAATGAAAGGAGAATGAAAGGACAACGTTAATTCAAAATAGATTACCTCATCCCTCCAAAAGACTGAAACAAGTACCAATAAATGTGGGGAAATAGATAAGACTCTCAAGACTGCAGTAATACCCCTGGACTTTAGGTACCTTTGAGCTACAGAAAAATGTCAACCTTAATCTCGCTACAAATATGAGCACCTACCCACTTCCTGAAACTGTCCGTTGAAAGAAATGCTGCCATTTTTATGTTCAGTAATTTTTATGGGTTTTATCATGCAGAGTGTAAGCAGATCCATGTGCTCACTAAGCTGTATGTGATACATTTTCTGACCTCAAAAATCAAACATTTTGACTTTTTAAAAAATAAACCAACTCTTCAGTATTTCAGATGGGTGTTAATAGCCCATAGTGCATACATTAAAAAATGGAAAGGACTGGCATCACCTTTATCATCAACTGAGTTTTTGAGTAAAAATTACTGCTGTTTTGAGATGAGCCAAATTCAATGTTTTGACATGTTCTACTGTATTAAGCTCTGCAGAAGTTAATCGGTGGGGAAATACCCTACTTAGAGACCTTGAGCAAATTTAGGGGTCACATTGTCATCAACGTATTCATCCTCAGCCAGAGGATGAATACGTTCACCACAAGCATGCTCACAAGCATGGCTTAAGGACCCAGGAGCCTTGGAGATGAAATCCTAAATGCCACAGAAGCTTTTGAAGATAGAAATTAGTGGGCAATCACAGGATAAAAAAGTGTGGAAGTATTGAGCTGGGTCACTTTGTCCTGGTTGTACCCAAAGGATGGTCTTAAACTCATTACATTGACTATTACAGACATTGCTTCAATTTCTTTTTAGGCTTACTACAGTTATACTTTAACTTAGTAACAAAATATACCTCAGGTAAAAGAACTATTGCTCTAAACTTTAGAAGATATGAATGTTTATCAGCCAAGACTTTGAGGTCCATACATTTCCTAGGTTATGCATTATTTAACTCCCCATGTTGTGATTAAAGAGAAAAAAAAAAAAAAAAAAAAAAAAAAAAAAAAGAAAAAAAAAAAAGGAGGTTATTTCTATCTCCATTTTGCAGTTTTAAAACTGCTGGAAAGAGAAGACTGTAATTTCCCAGCTCCACCTACTTTACAGACGACAGCATCTACTCATTCAAACGATAGTAGAGATTTTCACAACTCCATGACAGATAATTTATCTTGCCAGTACCTGTAACATACGACTCATGATGATAGACAAAGTTAGCAAGAAGATTGGAATGTCATGTTTATTGACAAATAAACATAAATTAATACCTCTCGACTGCTAATAGCAAAATACAAGATTGGCAAGATAACTCTAAGAGTTTATGCTAACTCTATTTTATTTGACCTTTCAGCTTCAGAAGGTGCTGCTTTTCAGGAAGACATAATTGTTTCAGTCAGTTAGCATTTTGAGAGCAAGGTGCATCATTTTTCTTTAGCACAATTACACATCATCTACTGTCAGGACAGCTTTCTCCACCCCCTTCCTGAGAAACCAAGCAGAAAGGCAGAGGAATGACTACACTCCTAATTCCAACTTGTCAGAAGCCTAAGCAACTGTGGATTGTTATGGATTTCATCCCCTTACATTATCATAGATGATCTGATTACCGGCAGCCCAACAGCTATCAATATTTTAACACATGCAAGCTAGCAATAATGACTGTGCTATGCATAAGTTAATAAATCATTATTTTTCTCTTGAAATGCCAAACAACTGTTCCAATGACATTTTGGAGAATTAGGCTGAGGTAATACGAATTTATATCATGTTTACTCTTTCTCTACAGATCCAAATGAAACAGTTTTTGTTCCACATTGCTTACTGCACAGATATTTGAAAACCTATATGTTTCCGTTAACGCCTCTGCTTGTATCCAAGGTTACAAGGTTATTTAATGGTAATACACATTGTAGGTTTTTTTTGTTGTACGCTTGCTTTGTTTTGTGGCATTTTCCTCCTATCCCTGGAATGGTCTCCCTTTTCATGCTTACTAAAATCAACTTGGCCCTGTCTTCACATCTTTCAGTAATATTCAGCTACATTTTGTTCAGCATTCAACGATTGTTGGGGAGAGGAAAAGCTGTTTTTATGAAGACTTCCAAGATGGAGAAAATAGTGTTTGCCACCAACTTCTATTTATCTTATTGTACTTATCATATGTATCTGTTCCTAACAGACATTATAAATGTTCCAGATTTGTAAATTTGTTTTTATTTTTCTGCCTCAGTGTTGACACTTGATTCTAATTTATATTCAACACTGTCCTTTTGTCATTGCTATTGTGCAAAAAGGATGGGATAATGGAATACTCAACCTGAGTAATTTCAAGCAGCCCACAGACTGTGATCTGATCTTCATTGGATATAAAGTTGACTTCAATGGTGCTATGCAGTTTATACCAACTAAGGTTATGGCCCTTGTTTTCCATTTTGTTTGCAAAGAAGACCTCAAACTTTAGTGTTACATAAAACCATGAAAGCTAAAGTACACTAACAAAAACATAACACGCTACCCTGAAAAGCTTAGTTTCCAGAATCATAGAATCATAGAATTGTCTAGGTTGGAAGGGACCTTTAGGATCATCGAGTCCAACCATCAGCCTAACACTGCCAAAACCACCACTAAACCATGTCCCTAAGCACCATGTCTACCCATCTTTTAAATACCTCCAGGGATGGTGATTCCACCACTTCCCTGGGCAGCCTGTTCCAATGTTTGATAACCCTTTCTGTGAAGAAATTTTTCCTAATATCCAGCCTAAACCTCCCCTGCTAAGACAGACAGTGGAAGGGAGAGCAGTGACAACGATGGGAAAAGAATTCCCCATAATCATATAACTGTGGAAAGCCTATGTTACTGACTCCCACAATATATCCATTAGATAACATTCTTTCCTAATAAATATTATTGTATATAAAGCAATTTCTAATTATTATTTTTTTTTACTTTCTCTGCCTTGTATATGTATTTGAAATTACAGGTTAAAATATATTTACAATTACATAGATCAAGGAAAAATATGCTTTCATGTAAATAATCCCAGAATGTTGAAGGATACAAGTTCTACCCCAAAAGATTCTGAACAGTGAATAATCCAAAGAGTCAATAATACAAAGATTCAATAACCATTTTAGAAGAACATTCACCAGGTCATCTTGGTACTTTTCATAAGGAAGGATTTCACTGTGAGTGTAGGCACACTAGGGAGAGAAGCAACAATGACAATAGCAAACTATACTCTAATATTCCCAGAACATAATTATTCATATGCACCTAAAATCATGTCATGACTACTGTAATTGGACAAAATCCTCACTTAGTCATAAATTCTGAGCAGATTAAGGAATCCATAAGGTTTGGGCTCTTGCTAGCATTAAACATGGATGTAAGAAAGCAGCAGTTTGCAACGTCCAAGCTGCCTGTAGCTGTGATGTCTCAGGACTAACATCTACAACAGGTTAGAAAATCTTTCACAGAAGGCTGATCCAAAAAGAATCTGAGCTTGTCCCGATCATCAGATCATAAAAAGACAGGACTGAGGAGTAACTTCAGCCTGCATTGAGCATCAAATCATTACAAAAGGTGATGGAAAGAAAGCTCAAGAGAACATCTAAATTAATAGATAAAGATTAGAGAAGCAATTTCTATGGATGACATAAATAAATAAATACATAAATAAATGTTTTCCCTCCAGTATGTAAAGAAAATTAACTAATTTCCTAAAATATCTAGCTCTGATGTACAAGAAAGCATCAATTACATATACTATTTAAATTCTGTGCAAAAGAGTTGCTAATAATGTGGAAATACACAATTTGGAAACACTTCATGGGAAATAATGTTCTCATATATAAAGTTTTATCATATATAAACACATACTCCTATACCTTGCTCAATGACTAACAAGAGGAAGCATTCATTAAATGAATGTTGCTGACATGAAGAGCAAGTACAAACCATTACCGTGACTATGCACATGCATTCTGTACAGTAACAGCCTTTTCTCAACAGCAGCTGTTTCCACTGCTGCAGTTGCCTTTGTTTCTATGAAATGCCTGGAACTATTTCTATGTGTTTGTGACATGGTAATTTGGAATATATTCTATGGTTCTTATATAATTCTTACTTATCAAAATAGTAGAAAACTCATAAATTTATTTACTCAGCCCTTCTTCGCAAATATCTGAGCTAGTTTTCAAGTAGCTTGTTCAAACACCCTGTCAGTGCAGTCCAAGTGCCATGGCAGTGCTGTAACCCAGCTTCCTGGGACCGCCTCATTTGCTGCTTGGAGTTCTGTGCTTCCATATTTACACCGATAGCTGTACCTGAGAGATCTAATTTACAGCTGGTTCAGTCCACACAATCTGCAGTCATTTTTGCAACTTCTGTATAGACAATACCCTCAGAGATACTTCTTAATTTAGGCAGGATACAAGGTATGCTGAACTCAAGTATTCACAATCACCTATTCTCCCAGTAATACAGCAATGTAGTTCTAAAAAACAATTTATTAAAGCCTTAGGGAAGTAAAAAACATAGGCAAGTTAAAATTCAACAAACCTATTCCTGTGGCCCAGTCTTATGGAAAACGTAACTGTTCCTTGGGGACTGTGAAGCATTCTTCACGCATTCATTCATTTTTGATTACAATGTTTTTCAGGAGAAATCCCTTCTTTCATGCCTTAGGCCTCTTTACTAACAAGCAAATTACCATCTGAAAAAAGAAATAAAAGATAAGCTTTAAAACAATTTCGTGATTCTGTGATTCTGTGATATGCTTTAAAACAATACATTTCTAAAACCCAGACATCTCTACATGATAATGTGATATAATTTGAAATGGAAGTAGGGCTAAAAGAAAAATACGCACCTCTTGCATTCATCAATAAACTTCACCATGTAAAACAGTTTGTATGTACAATACAGTAATTATACTAGCTTACTAAGAAAGAGATCTTTCTTAAAAGGTAATTAAATGAGGACATTTAATGGAAAGACACTGAAACTATTTCTATATTGCTGATATTTCTAGTAAGAACGTGTACTGTATACTCACCTTCCGCAGTGAACTTCCTGTCTCCACTATGTTTTATGCTGAAAGTTTGAAAAGGTCAGTTTAACTCCATGCTCCTTTGTCTCCATTCTCATTTACTTCTTGGTTTTATGCTCTGTAAAAACAGTGTTCATATGTTTTGTTTATTTATTTGCTTAACATCAACACTTCCACAAAGAAAAAGTCAGCTGGCAAGATCGTAGAAATGAAACAGTGGTTAAAGAGGAATATTATCCAAGTCTGTTGAAAAACAAGTCTCTGTTGAGGTAATAAAAGCTAACCATATTACAGACCATTAATGAGCTTAAATTTAACTGGCTCTTATTGCCATAGAAAATCTGAAGAAGGGAAACCAGCTGTGGATCCAAGCCTCCATACTAGAAAAACTGCTCAAAACTGCAACAACTGTGCAAGTATTCCTGTCTGAGAAATGAAGGTTTAGATTTTGCCATGAATATCACTACATATTTCTCTTATAAAAATGGAAAATTGATAGGTAATTAGTATGAAAGACAGAGTGCTTGTACTAGTGAAACAGAAGATATATACTATTAGGGCCCTGAAGGCACCAACAGGTCTTACTGGCTCTGACCAGCCCCACCTGGGAGCCCCATCTACCTCCCGCATATGGCCCAAGCAGCCCCATTTCAGCTCAACCCATGGCTGTCAATCTCTACCCCAGCAATACCATGGGAGTGCCAGTCTCCAGCCTTATCCCGTCTCTGCCTCCTGGATGTACCCCTCAGCCCTGCACTGTAGGCTGATTGTAGTCAGACAGGTACAACTCGAACACTGAAGAACTGACATTTAGAAACATGTTCCTAAAATGGGTATTCATCTGGTCTGACATCTAGAAAAATTAAATAAAAGAATATAATTCATATCCAGAATCCTACATATGTTGCCATTATATTATCTGAAGCTGTTCTTAAAATATTGAAAGAGAACATTATGGTTTTGGTAATTCTCAATTCACCACTTATACTTGTCATTTTGTAAAGTAGACTGGCTTTAGGACCACATACTTAACAACCTTGCATATCCAAAAATTGACAAGCTATAGTCTAGAAAAAAAGTAAAATTTTAGAAAAAGAAGTGTGAGCTTTTTTTTTATTCTTTTCCTTCTGCAATCTGGAAAGTCTGTAAACTCTATTTTCTGTTGAAAGTTCCCATTTGTCATATATGACCTCCTGGAGTTACAGTTCAAGAAAGAGGAAACAAATTAATTTAGAATGGCTTTCAAAAAGTAAAACAAAAACAATAAAAAGAAATTTTAAGTATTGGAAACACTAAGTATTGGACCACAAGGAAGAAAATATTATGTGTTCATACTGCTGTGGGATAGGGAGGTAGTTAAGCACCAGACAGCCATTCTCTCTCTCTCCTCCCACAACATGGTAAGGGAGAGTACAGGAAGGGTAAAAGTGAGAAAACTTGTGGGTTGAGATAAAGACAGTTCAATTTGTAAAGCAAAAGTTGCATGTACAAACAAAGCAGAACAAGGAATTTATTCGCTACTTCCCATCAGCAGGTAGATGTTCATTCATTTCAAGGAAAGCGGGGCTCCATCACATTACATTTTCTTGGGAAGGCAAACACCATAGCTCTGACAGTCCTCCCTTTTCTCCTTCTTTCCCCCAGCTTTTATTGCTGAACATGACGTCATATGGTATGGAATATCCCTTTGGTCAGTTGGGGTCAGCTGTCCCAGCTACGTCCCCTCTCAACATCTTGCTTACCCCCAGCCTACTTGCTGGTGGGGCAGTGTAAGAAGTAGAAAAGGCCTTGACACAGTAAGCACTGCTCAGCAATAAGTGAAACATCAGTGTGTTATCAGTACTGTTTTGGTCACAAATCCAAAAAATAGCACCATATGAGCTACTATGAAGAACATTAACTCTATTCCAGCCAAAACCAGTAAACATACACTTAGTGTAAGTCCATGTCTAGACCCAGAAAACATTTTAGCCTTGACCAAATAATTATTCCTGGAAACCATAAGTTCCATATGGAATTCTGTATACTTTGCCTTGATTTTTTTGCAAGATCTAAGCATAACATTTTTGGCTTAAAATCTTTAAGTTCAAATCAAGAGTGTCATAGGCTCTTTATGAATTTAATGGTTGTGGTGGGTTGACCTTGACCAGATGTCAGATGCTCACCCAGCTGCTCTCTCACTGCCTCTCCTAAACAGGATAATGGGAAAAAATAAGGTGGAAATGATCATGGGTTGAGAAAAAGACTGGGAGATAATTTACCAACTACCATGATGGGCAAAACAGAGTTTACTTGGGAAAAAATAATTTAATTTATTGACACTTAAAATGAATTTGGACAGTAAGAAACAAAGACAAATTTAAACACCACTCTCTTGTCATCCTCCCTTCTTCCCAGGCTCAAATTTACTTCTTTATTCCTGACTCCTCTATTATTTAACCCCCGACCCCAAGCTGTGCAGGGGGATGGGGAATGGGGGGTTATAGTCAGTCTGCAATAGTTCCTTTTCAACACCACTCCTTCATCCTCACACTTTTGTCCTCCTTCAGTGTGTGTCCTCTGTGGGCTGCAGTTCTGCCTGGACACTGCTCTGGCATGGGCTCTCTCCATGGGCTGCAGCTTCCTTCAGGGTACATCCACCTGCTCTGGCATGGGGTCCTCCATGGGCTGCAGGGCAACAACTTCCTTCCCCCTGGTATTGCCTACGGGCTGCAGGGGAATCTCTGCTCTGGGGCCTGGAGCACCTCCTCCCCCTCCTTATCCTCTGACCTTGGGCTCAGAACAGGGCTCTTTCTGTCACATTGTTTTCACTTTCTTACAGCTGCTTTCTTAAAGATGTTATCACAGAGGCATCACAAGCATTGCTGATGGGCTCAGCTGTGACATGTGGTAGGTCCATTGGGTCTGGCTGGACCCAGCTGTGCCTGGCATGGGGCAGCCCCTGGCCTCTTCTCACAGGGGCCAGCCCAGCAGCACTGCCACTGCCAACACTTGGACACATAAACCCAATATAATGGTGGAGAACAAAGACCGCAGTCCAGCAACAGAAGCTGCCAAAGGGTTCTGCCTACTTGAGAGGGCTCAGATCTGCTGCAGAGCTTTCTTTGTTCTTATCACTTTGCTATTTAAGCTAAAACACAGGTCACCTAGGGAAGGGATAAACAGTACAGCTATTCAACTTCTCTGATAAGCTTCAATTAGGGCCACTCAAGTAATCACTGATCAGGGAAAGTGTTTGAGCATTAAAATATAAGCAATGTTTTCTTAATCCCTGAATTCAGCAGTACGCTATCTGTGTGGAAAACTGTGTTTTGCCAAGCCTTGCATTTCTAATGATTTGATATCAATCCTAATTGATCTCAAAAGCCACATATCAGTTCTCTGTGAAGGTTTGTCTCCATCACTTATTTTTTAGCTTATGGGGAGTTACGGCTGTTAAAACAAGGAATCACAGAATCACAGGGATTGGAAGGGACTTCTGGAGATCATCTAGTCCAACCCCCCATGCCAAAGCAGGGTCACCTACAGCAGGTTGCACAGGGTGGCGTCCAGACAGGTTTTGAATGTCTCCAGAGTCGGAGACTCCACCACCTCTCTGGGCAGCCTGTTCCAGTGCTCTGCCACCCTCAAAGGAAAGAAGGTCCTCCTCATGTTTAGATGGAACTTCCTATGGTCCAGTTTGTGCCCATTACCTCTTCTCCTATCACTGGGCACCACTGAAAAAACACTGGTGCCATCCTCCTGACACACTCCCTTTAAGTATTTCTAAGCATTGATGAGATCCCCCCTCAGTCTTCTCTTCTCCAGACTAAAAAGACCCAAGTCCCTCAGCCTTTCCTCATAAGAAAGATGTTCCAGTCCCCTAATCATCATTGTAGCCCTCTGCTGTACCTTCTCCAGCAGTTCCCTGTCCTTCTTGAACCGGGGAGCCCAGAACTGGACACAGGACTCCAGGTGTGGCCTCACCAGGGCAGAGTAGAGGGGGAGGATCACCTCCTGCGACCTGCTGGCCACACACCTCTTGATGCACCCCAGGATGCCATTGGCCTTCTTGGCCACAAGGGCACATTGCCGCCTCATGGTCAGCCTGTTGTCCACCAGGACTCCCAGGTCCCTTTCCACACAGCTGCTTTCCAGCAGGTCAGACCCTAACCTGTACTGGTGCATGGGGTTATTCCTCCCCAAGTGCAGGACCTTACACTTACCCTTGCTGAACTTCATGAGGTTTCTCTCTGCCCAACTCTCCAGCCTGCCCAGGTCACGCTGAATGGCAGCACAGCCTTCCGCTGTGTCAGCCACCCTTCCCAGTTTTGTGTCATCAGCAAACTTGCTGATGGTACCCTCTACCACTTCATCCAGGGCATTGATGAATATGTTGAACAGGACTGGATCCAGTCCTGACCCCTGGGGAATACCCCTTGTCACAGACCTCCAGCTAGACTCTGTGCCACTAACCACAACCCTCTGAGCTCTATCTGCCAGCCAGTTTTCAATCCACCTCACTGTCCATTCATCCAACCCACACTTCCTAAGCTTGCCTAGGAGGGTGTTGTGGGAGACAGTGTCAAAAGCCTTGCTGAAGTCAAGGTAGACAACATCCACTGCCCTCCCCTCATCTATCTGTCCAGTCACGCCATCGTAGAAGGCTATCAGATTAGTCAGACATGACTTCCCCTTGGTGAATCCATGTTGGCTACTTCTTATAATCTTCTTTTCCTCCAGATGCTTTGAGATGACGCCCGGAACGAGATGTTCCATCATCTTTCCAGGGATGGAGGTGAGGCTGATTGGCTTGTAGTTTCCTGAGTCTTCCTTCTTGCCCTTTTTGAAGACTGGAGTGACATTGGCTTTCCTCCAGTCTTCAGGCACCTCACCTGTTCTCCAGGACTTTTCAAAGATGATGGAGAGCGGCCCAGCAATGACTTCTGCCAGCTCCCTCAGCACTCATGGGTGCATCCCATCAGGACCCATGGACTTGTGGGTATCCAGTTTACTTAACTGGTCTCTAACTTGATCCTCCTCAACCCAGGGAAAGTTCTCCTTCCTCCAGACTTTCTCTGTTACCTGTAAAGTGTTGTGATTTTTTTTTTTTAAAAGAAAGGGTTTTCTTTTTTCTTTCTCACTTGCAAAGCTATATTTCTCTCATCACTCACTTGAAAATGACTGAACCATTTTTTTCTTTGACATTCTTCACCTGAAGTTCATTTTCCTGTGAATTACATACTGGAAGACTTCAACACACAAAATAAGTTCATACCATTAATAGAATTAGAAAAGAAACTATTGTGAGCAGGAGGCTGCAATGGTAATGTCAGATTGCACAGAATTCACTCAACTTTCTTTCTTCATACTAAGAACTAAACTGGACTACACAGAAAGAACACAAATGTTTCTTCCAGTTCATTTCACAAAGCTTTAATTATAATGCAAGCATGCCTGATTTATATTTAATCAGCTGAATTTGATTCTTTCAATCAGGACTCTGTGAGATGACTGGGGTTTTTAAATAAGCTTACGCTTCTTAAATAAAACTAAAAGATACTGATAATGGTTGTTGGTAAGAATACCAAGTTTTAACACATATTTCAGTCATGCACAGAAAGATTTATTATCCATCATAATGCATGAGATTCAATGCAAGTTTGACACATTTAGGAATTTATATGTCTATTTCAGATACAAGCAATTCAGTTCAGTTGCCTAGGTAAAGGTGTCTAGCATCATTTGGGATTGTATGTGACAGGATCTACAGGAGACCCATGCCCTTCTGGACTGCCAGCTGACGTCTGGTACTTCCAATGAAAATAGATGTCTACCTTTTGTCAACAAAGTCTGAATCTAAATAGGAATCAGAGCCTAGAGTGAGTCAGTTTTCCAAAGGGCAGAGTTCACGTCAGTTGCTTAAATACAAACATAAGGGGCCATTATAAAAACAGGAGAGTATTCAAGCCACCTGTAGATATATGTCAAATATGATACATGAAATAGAGATACACACTAGAGAGATGCCTAACATTTTGGACCTGCAGTTAGAGGCCAGATAAGAACAGCTTGTGACAGTTTAAATAATGCTACATGTCTGTGTTTGAGAAACGAAATCATCCCATGCAAAGCAGTTTAGTTCATTCTAAAATACACATTACCTGCCTAGTCATTTCAAATTCCACCCTTAATTAACTGCACTGAGAAACACTGTATTTACCAATGCGATCAGCCAGCTGAGGAAATATTTTCAGTCCATTCACCAGTTCGTTCTTCAAGGAGATAGGCAAGGCATCCCTACACAAAGGCCAAATTACCTTTTTCAGCTAATAATGCCACTTTAAAGCACGCTTTGAGCGACACACATCACCTAAGGTGAGACTTTATCAATAACTGCAGAATTTGTGGAGTTAGATCTATGTTTGTTATAGATAAGCTAAACTTTGTTTAAATGAAATTTTATCAGCTCTTACAGGTTGCTGAAGGGGAGTCCAAGTTCTCAAGTTGTTTTTCAGGCCGTGATGCTGTTCCTTAGTGCTGTGATATTCCTTGCTGAGGTTAGATTTGGATCTTTTCCATTGCTTTCTTCTCTCCATACTCCTACACAGACATTCTTTATAAGCTCTTAGGTGTTATGCAAAATAATTTCTTCTATCTGGTCTGGAGCTTTATCATGCACATAAAATACAGGTGACCCTTCATTCTGTCCTACTTGCTGTGGTCTTCAAAATTGCTTTAAGCTGATTTACGTTCTCCCTAAGTTAAATTCTACACAAGTAAAACATTCTTTATTACAAGGACAGCTTTTTCTCAGTTTTTTGTTTACTACCTTATTTGGCCAGGTGTGTGCTGGGCACTACTATCTGCATAGTAATGCCTTGCACTAACTACACAGAGCATATCCATAGCTTATGAGGTGCAGCAAATCTTTCATTAATAACCTATATTACCAAACAGGCCATTGATCTAGCAAAAAGTTATATGGTCAGTACATGTCTCAGTCTTCAGCCAAATCCCTCGCAGTTCATATAACCATTCAAACTGGCCTCGGTTTTTTTCGTTTTTTTTGTTTGTTTGTTTCATTAGTTGGTTATCTTAGGATAGCGTTCCTATCAAAACTTATCAAGACATTCTCCTTTTCAAAATACAGAAAATATGTTATGTACGCTGTAAAGGAATCAGTGCTTAGATTATTTTGTCAGTTTTACAGGGAAATCTTCACTATGATTCTTTTCATATTAGAAGTACTTTCAACACCAAGCTCACACTTCTTCAACTGCAGCCAGAGTTTGCATTTGACTTTTTGTCTATCATTTATTTTTTTTATATATGTCTAAAGATGTTTCATAGCTCCTTGAAAAATAACAAGAGTATTCTGTCGTAAGGCATCCAGTTTCTCACATTTTATTTTCTGTTTTTCTTGTTTCTGACTATTTAACACTACAGGAATTTTGAATGAGAACATAACCTCCATTTTTAAAAGTTCCTCTGCTGTTATTCTTCATCATTGCATCAAATAACTGTCTGTTTGTGGCTTCATTGTTGATCATAAGAGAAAATGACAGGAACTACATTTGAAAGTAGCCTGATGTAGTTCCTAGCACAGCCCCAGTCTGCTCACTGGGGAAAGTTTGCTCTTTCCTCCTCTAGAGATTGTTGAATCTGTAGTTGCAGGAGAGGGAAAACAGAATCAACCCCTTACCTTTCTGCAACAGATGAAATGTTGGTAAGAGATGCCAGAAGTTACCCTCAAGCGATCTGTTGTTCTAGAATAATAACAACACAAGCAGATGAGTGAAATAAATTGACAGGTTTGAGAAAACACGAGTGAGGTAACAGCAATTTGATGGGATCTCTGCTTTGGCATACATCTGGATAGCAGTCAACTTTAAGAAATACTCTAGGATAAGGTGGTTCATGATCTCCTGAATGTGTAGTCCAGGTGTGAACAATAAGCTTCTCATCAGAAAAGTAAGCCAAAAGCCAACAAAAGCAAAGGAAGAAAAAAAGTTCTGAAAGGCTAGAAAAGTTCATCTTGAAATTGGAATATTCTTCTTTATTGTTTTTAAAGTAATTATTTTTCCATCATAATATCTAGAAGTATAAATCATGAAATTGCAAAACTGAGTCTGCTTTTACTTATTTTCGATAAGAACAAACTCATGAAATGTGCAGATCTGTCTTGGAGAATTGTCCCTTGAAAACTTTTGAAACAATGGACTTTGTTTAAAATCTGTGAAAAATTGCAGGGGGCAGAGGGAGACTAGATAGTTAAACATTTTTAATTTTAATTGACCATATTGAAACAAATTATACTTCTATTTATCTCATATATACTCAGAGATAGGTATACAAGATATATTAGCAAATAAATAAAAATTATATAAACTCAATAACTCAAAGAATGTAATTTTCTAAAAGTATATTCTGAAATAGATGAAATAGGAGAGAAGATAGTACCTTAAGATTTAGACAGACTACTGTCTAGAAGACTACTACTTCTCTTCAAAGCTGTTAATGCTTTAGTAAATTGAGTGCCAAAAAATGGAACAACACAGAAGACAATCAGCCTTCAGAAGATAAGTAAACCAGCTGCTAATTCAGGAAGTGAACGGAAGTTAATGGAATTATGGCACGGGATTTATGTCTCTGATATGAACACACTATGATCTTAAGAAGTCTGGATAAAAGCAAATCCCAGGATATAAGGGGTGAAAATGTTTAATCCTTAGGCTTCTCTTCTAAAGAGTTTAAAAATTCTACTTGCTTTTCTGGTGTCTCAGGTAAATAAATCAAGAAGAAAGGGCAACTGATATTCAGTCATCTAAAAGATGGTAAGGAACAGTAAAGAAAACTTATTTTGAACCATGATCTACTGGCTCTGTAGTGTTCATTCAGTCTATGAAAAGATGATATCAGCAGGACAGACTTCAGAGAGCCTATGATTTTCCAATCTGTTAGTCCACAACAGCTAGTGTAGGGGCACTCAGTTTGAGGTACAGGCACCAGTGCAAAATAACAGAAGGAAGCACAAATGCCTCAGTATTTTCTTTTGGACTGTGCAGGAAGCCTGTCCAGTAACCTACACTGTACAAGCCACAGCTCTGTGTTCTACTCTAATTAAAAAACACAGCAAAATCAGGTAGTCGGACAGAGAAATGAGACTGAAACATATGTTAATGTTCATCTAGGGCAAGTCTATTTTTACAACCTCTTGTCAGCTTCCTTTTCCCTTCTCATTTTTTAATTAGACACGTATCATAAAGAATAATGCTTGTAAAGTTCCATGGTGCCAGAAAAGCTGAAATGAAGATGACACAGAAACATACTGTCAGACTGTAAACAGCCAATATTCTCAGAATATGTCTTCTGAAGAAGTAAAGTCAAGGAAGAGACACCAGTTTATACTATCTATATATCTGACCTGTAGACTTTAGGAGAAATGGGGCAGAGAAGTCAAGGAAGAAATTAAGACAGGACCTCATTTTTGTAGAAATTTTTTATGGTTCAAGTTTAAAAAAAAGAATCTGAAAGAGACTTCAATATTTACAAGAATGGTAGTTTAAGTAACAGATATCTTTGATAACAACACATACCATACTGCCTACTAAGAACTCAACAAGAAATCAGTACTCTCATTGCATTCTAAAGTATTATTTTGTACCTACCTGTAGTAGTTTGGGTACACTACCCTAACTATAATTTTTCCTTTTTGAATGTTTCACGTTATTCTCTGATCCTGATGTCATAAATTCCTGAAGTCAAGCATGACAGCTTGTTTCTTTGATGTTTTTATCCACCTATAGGGTCACAAGCTAACATTTCAAATAAGCAACAACCTGTATTTTCCAATCTAATTCATAAAGTCAGAATCCTGTGTCTAAGTGACTCAGTAAAGAGATCAGCATTTCATTTGTAGAAGGTGCTGACTTTATTGATTCAATTGGTTGATTTGTCCCTGTGCAATAAAAGTAATAAGAATGTCCTGCTATGTTATTATAGTTATTCAAGTTTTAATTTTAAGAGTGAAGAGTAATGAGATAGCTCAATTCTTCGTACTGCTTAACACACTCTGGAAACTGCATACAATCTACAGGGTTGAAGAGCAGATACAGAATCACAAAAAAAGAGAGGAAAAAAAGAAGTATCTGTATTATTATTGAGGTTTCTTGTCATCTGAATTTTAGAGGTCATTTGGGGGTTCTCATTACTCATGAGTTTTATATCTCAATCAAGTACAAGCTTCATATTTTAATATATTCTTATACCTGTGTTTTATAGGATATTTGAACTCTGTTTATTTGCAAAGACATAGGCTGTTCATTTCATCTAGTCTATTTGGAATAAGTCAATTTTAATTTGTATAAAACAGACCTTTGATAATGAGATTCTCCTCTACATGTCTTTCGGTTTCCCTATGGTCCTGTAGTGCCTGACAAGGATATTTTTTGCTTTAATATGACTTAGTTAAATATTCCCTGAAGAGTTGCTGTATATAGCAAAGTCATTTAAGCAATTGTCAGCTATTTAAAATAAACAATTTTAGAAGGCATAATTTCCACCATTATCATCAAAGTCTTGAGAGAAGGCTCAATGTGGGATGGAAAACTAAACTTCGTGGTGGTTTTCACAATCTCCAGAATTGTCATTTATAAAACATATCTGAAGGCTAACAGTATCAAGAAATATATGCATAAGGAAAGTTTATCTTACTACTGTATTTGTATTCTGCCTCACATTCTTATAGGATAGGAACTACCATATCTGCTTGAGGATCATATTGTACCTATTGAAAATCACAGAATCGTAGAATCATAGAATGCTTAGAGTTGGAAGGGACCTTAAAGATCATCTAGTTCCAACCTCCCTGCTATGGGCAGAGACAGTTTCCACTATACCACGCTGCACAAAGCCCCATCCAACCTGACCTTTTGACACACTTTTTTTAACTGAAAATAGATTTTTTCAGGGTGAAAGAATAGATAGAGAAGAATGAGTATGAAGCATCAATCTTGTGTAAGAGAGGAACGATCTAAAACTGAAAAAAACCTCAAAGTTCTGGAAATTAATTAATAAAATATGTCATAGTACTAATCCATTTTCTTAGTAAAATATGTTGCAGTTAATGTTAAGGAGTAGTCCCAGCTGATGACTAGTCTTTGCTTTTTCTTTGTTTCCAGTGAACATTGTTGTCCTTTTGCCTTGTTTCTCCCTGTCTCCCCACCCATTTTATAATGTCAGCTTCCCTCTACTGATATATTTTCTTTTCACTAAATAGCCAAAAGTAGTTTGCAACTCCAAAATGCAGAACACTGTGTACATTTCTCTTTAGTGTATAAACACAAACAATATTCTTAAAAATGTTTGATTTTGCTGAACCCTTGTGTCCTAGTTTCAGCTGGGAAAGAGTTAATTTTCTTTCTAGTGATTCCTGTGAAGGGAATGTCAACAACGAATTTTGTTTTAGTTGTTTCTAGCTAATCTTTATGTTTTTCAAGGCCTCTTTTCAGCTTCCCATAGAAGCTGGGAAGAAGCTTAGACAGAACAATGGAATGACCAATAGAATGTTTTGCACCATAGACGCCATGCTCAGTATATAAATGGAGGTTAGCTGGGGAGGATCCGTTATCACTGCCCTGGCCAGTGCCAATTCACGGAGTGGTGAGAGTGACCTGTGTCATTATTATTATTGTTATTATTTTAATTGTTATTTTCCTTTTCAGTTATTGTTTTATTAAACTGTCTTTGTCTCAACCCATGAGATTGTCTTTCCTTTTTCCTTTCCCCTCCTTTTCTCCCTCTTCTCCCCACCCTTCTTGGGGGAAGAGGGAGTGAGCAAGTGACTGCACAGTCCTAGTTGCTGGCCATGACACCTCGGTACAATGATGATTTACAATCAATCAATTGACAATGATCAGTTTCTTAAGAAGCAAATATTTTTCTATCTGCTTCAAATTTCCTACCTTCCACTGTGATTGAACAACACAAGTTCTTGTATAATGAAACATTGTGAATAATGGTACTCCATCTTTTTAATCTACACCATTCACTAAACTTTATACTGATGCCTGTTTTCTCTTGTTTACCTGCTACTACAGCCTTTCCAGCATTGCTGCAATCTTTACCTATGAATTCAAACAGAGGATACAACATTGCAGTCACTGGGGTTTTGTATATGTTCTTATTTAAAGCAGGTGAAAAATGTAAGTGAATTCACACACTAACTAAGAAGGGGCAGAAAACATCAATATATGTATCCATGGTGCTGTATGAACAGATATGGCACAGCTGTCAGAGGAAAACTGTAACTCATTTTCTTCATTTCAAGAGGTTGAATAAACCTCAGTATCAGCTGCCTGATTTTCAACAAGACACATACAACTCAAATGAGAAGAAAAAGAAAGAGAAACAGTATTAGCAAGATTTCCCCATACAGAATCTACAAAGTGCATTAAGCAGCACTACTCTTTCTAACAAAGCAGTGCAAGGCTTGGGACAATACCCAAAGCCCTGAGAACCACTGCATGTCATGTTAACACAAAAACAATGAACAAGAGATTTTTGTCAGCTTCTTACATTCCTCTCTATGACATGTTGCTGCATTTACTCCTGTGCCATGCGTGTAGGGTGGTGGCTAGACTAGTGAACCAGTAGGTTAGGAAGAAGCAACGACGTGCAAAGGGCACCAGCCAGATGGGATACTATTGAACCTTATGTATCTGAATGTGTGTATCTATTGAACCTTGTGTATCTGAATTGCCAAGGAGATCAGCTCCAGTGCAAGTAAGTCTGCACTGGGGAAGGGGATCGAGGTGAAAAGGGCCGGCAAGGAGCTCTTTTTTGGGGCTCTAGGAGCCCAGAGAAGCCGCTAGCTCGCACCGTCACTGGCAGCCTGGGGGAGGGCTGCTGATGTAGCAGGGATGGAGCCAGCACCACCCACAGCAGTTCTAAACATGCCCTTCTGGGGCGCGGCAACCGGTCACCACGCACCGAGGAACTCAGTTGGCACTCAGTGAGGTAGGTTCAACTGGTGGTAACTGGTCCCCCTCCTGGCCTGAGAGGCAAACTCGACTCAATCTGTGGCCGTTGCCCTCCCAGGAGAGGACCTAGCCATGGCTTCCATCTCGTCCAAAACCCCTTGCGAGAAGGAATGTGGCGACCCAGACAGAGCTCAAAAAAAACATGCAGCCATGCAGGTCTCTGGCTGCAGGGAGTGCCTGAGCCTGTCACTTGCACTGGAGGACAGCAGAGACAACACTTGTGTGCGGTGTGACCAGGTGAACGACCTGCTCAGCCTGGTGGCAGAGCTGAGGGAGGGAGTGGACAGGCTCAGGAGTATCAGAGAGTGTGAGAGGGAGATAGATTGGTGGAGCTACACCTTGAGGCCAAGGCAGCAGACAGAGGGCCCACAAGAAGTAAAGGATCCCCTCCCCTCTTGCCACCAGGCAGGAGGAGGGGAACTAAGAGACGGGGGGATTGGAAACAGGTCCCTGCTCGGGGAGGCAGGCGAGTCCCCTCCCGGCCTCCCTCACCTTCCCAGTTGCCTTTATGTAACAGGTATGGGGCTCTGGAACTTGAGGGCCAGGCAAATGAGGAGATGGGTGAAGAGTCTTCCAGGGGGTTGCCTAGGGTGAGTCAGTCAGTCCCACACACTAGGACTGCTTCTGTTAAGAAAAAAGGAGGGTAATTGTTGTAGGCAACTCCCTTCTGAGGAGAACAGAAGGACCCATATGCCGACCAGATCCATCCCACAGGGAAGTCTGCTGCCTTCCAGGGGCCCGGGTTAGGGATATCACTAGGAAACTCCCTGGTCTGATACGGCCCTCTGATTATTATCCGCTCCTAGTTGTGCAAGTGGGCAGTGATGAGGTGGCAGTCAGCAGTCCAAAAGTGATTAAAAAGGACTTCAGGGCACTGGGGCGACTGGTCAAGGGATCAGGAGCACAGGTAGTATTTTCCTCAATCCCTTCGGTGGCAGGGAAGCACACTGAGAGGAACAGGAAAACACACCTTTTAAACACATGGCTCAGAGGCTGGTGCCACCGCTGGAATTTTAGTTTTTTTTATCATGGGAAGGTTTACACAGCACCGGGCCTGTTGGCAACAGATGGAATTCAGCTGTCTTTAAGAGGGAAAAGGATCCTCACTCATGAGATGGCAGGGCTCATTGAGAGGGCTTTAAACTAGGTACGAAGGGGAAAGGGGACACAATGAAGCTCGTTAGAGATGAGCCTAGGGGCAGCATGCCAACATCGGGGGAGAAATCGATAGCCCAGCTCAAGTGCATCTACACCAATGCATGCAGCACGGGCAACAAACAAGAGGAGCTGGAAGCCATTGTGAAACAGGATAGCTATGACATAGTCACCATCACAGAAACATGGTGGGATGACTGTTATGACTGGAGTGCTGCAATGGACGGCTATAAGCTCTTCAGAAGGGATAGGCAGGGAAGGAGAGGTGGTGGGGTGGTTCTG
>VFFE01008050.1:2517953-2541637 GCA_008921705.1 Burhinus oedicnemus
TTTTTTTTGGGTTTTTTTTTTTTCCTATAGTTTACTTGTGTTTAGCATTTCTCCATATCACAGTTGGATCTTGGCTTAATGATTCTCAGGTAACTAAAATTTGATCTCAATTTTCATGAAAGTTTGCAAGACAAGTAGTATGATATTTGTTAAATTATATTGGTCCACTAGACAGCCAGGTGGTGATGCGCTAGAACTCACTGGTGAAAGAAGCCAAATCATTCAAATCATGAGGTAGTCGGAATAATAGTCACACTGATGAACTGGCTGAGAGCATCTCAAGATCTAACCTGTATTTTCACTGTTATATTTTTTATTTCTCTTTTAGATAACCATAAAAACTTAAAGATATGGAACTTAGAAACCTCTTATGGAAAGATTGGCATAGTAAACTCTGGTAATTTTTAGCTGACAGAGCGCTGCATGGTGCTTCAGAAGGAGAAGCAAGAACTCCAATACAGAAAATTATGGAATAATTTAAATTTTTGTGCTTGTTAATTTTCTGAAATAATATCATGCCTAGGTGTGTAAAATTGCTACATAAAATATCCAGTGACAGTCAATTAATCATAACTTAATAAGATATCTTTAACCAAAAGTTTGACATATTCTGTTGGTCTATAGGTAGTGTAAAGAATGTCAGCTGAATACAGCCTTTATGGAAAAGAATGTCAGCCATAATAATGTATGGTCTGTTATGTAGGTAAAGCATGTTGTATTTTATTTTTAATCAAATAATAAATAGTTTATATGAATTAAAAATAAATTATTTTAGAATGGTCAACTATTAGAAGTGTTCTGTTTTTCTTGGGAGAAGAACTTCAACTTTTAAATATTTTAAACTACAAATTCAAGACTGAATTCTCACACTCCTCACACTTACTTCAATTTTTACAACAGTATAAATCCATTGAAGGACTAATGAATTTACATCAGTCTCTTCCTGTGTTTAATATTGACTCTTATGTATTGACTTTTAAATTATATTGACAATTTAGTTGACATTGATCACCCTTGTCTTTATCAGCATGCAAACTAAATCATTAATTGATGTTTCAGTAGCAGCACCTTACCCTGCCTGCTGTTCTTTTGAGAATGATGTCTTGGTATTTATATTGCTGTCTTTTGCCATAAATAGTAGAAATTAGGAATTATAAAGTTTTCAACTGAAGAATCACGAGATTATAATGACATGTTCAAAGACTATGAATGCTTTCAAATGAACATGCACACAAAATATTACTTACATCATACACACAGAAATATCCTTATTTAGGCACTCCACTAATTATAGAAATATAATGCTGATACTGCCACAGAATTTAATTCTTGCTATTTACAGATTTCATATTCCACAACACCACGGAACTTTTAGACATGTTATTCTGAAATTGTCTCTTTTTTTTTTTTTTTTTTTACCATCAGGGATCTTTTCTCACTTCAGTGGTTCTCAAACAATTACAGAATCAAATTCAAGCATCCGCCTTTTTACACTATCAAGCTCTCTCAGTTTTTACTCAGTACGGTTAGTTACAATCTAAGCAAACTTTCTCATCTACACACAGTCCATTTCTTTACCTGTTCTAGAAACCCAGATAAAATTTCATTGGGTCCTTTTTTCCCTTTGTGATTCCTCTTTGAAAGTGTCTTCCAGAGTATATTTGCAATCACATTTATCTAGCAGACTCAGTTCTGCCTTCACAGAGTGTGTCTCTGTCTTCAGCTCTCCATTGAAGTGTATTATTCTGCACTAACTGTTCATACTTACGCTTGTTTTCAGATGACAGAAATTGGGTATTACACTTAGAGCAGCTTCACATTTTTTTTGATCTATTTCTGAGAATTGTGGAATAATAAACTTACTAGTTAGTTCTAACAGATCCTGAAAGTTTCTGGGATGAAATCCAAATGTAGATGAGAAAGTACCTTATTTGAAATCCTTAAAGTTGTCAACAGACTTAACAAACTTGTTCAGGTGCAAACTATTGCAACATATAAGCACAACAGCAAATGGTTGCTTCTGAGAAAATCTATCCAGAAAGAAAAATCAACCTCTTTAAAGATACTGAAGAATACCGTGAGGTGTAAATAACCATAACATACTATATTCCTTTAATAACTTTTATGTTCACATGGCTTGGGATCCAATGTCTTGTAGTTATTAAAAATCTGTCTTAGTATTCTCCTCTGCAAATACAGAATGAAAATACAAATTACAAACCGCATCTGTTTAATCTATGAAAGTTTAGATTGTTATGCTATATTACCATCCCTCATATATTTAATCCACTTGACAGTTCTAGTCACAGGATTATGATTTTTTAGTGTATACTCCACATTTTTTTCACTTCACATTGCACATTAACTGGGAAATGTGATTGATCCAGTCGGCAATTCTAGCTACTCCAGAACAAACTACAAGTCCACAAGGTTATTCTATTCAAATGCAGAATATATTGGAATGAAAACTGGCTGAGCCAGGCCCCGAGGGTGGTGATCAGTGTCACAAAGACTAGTTTGGAGACAAATCACTAACAGTGTACCCCATGGGTCATTACCGGCTTCAGTCCTGTTTAACATCTTCATTAATGATCTGGATAATAGGGCAGAGGGTGCCCTCAGCAGGTTTGCAGATGACACCAAACTGGGAAGAGTGGCTGGTACCTGAGAGGGTTCTGCTGCCATTCAGAGGGACTTCAACAGCCTGGAGTGATAGGCTGACAGGAGCCTTATGAAGTTCTGCAAGGGAAAGTACAAAGTCTTGCAGCTGGGGAGGAACAACGCCATGCACCAGAATATGCTGGGGGTCAACTGACTGGAGAGCTGCTTGGTAGAAAAGGCCCTGGGGCTCCTGATGGACACATAATTGAATATGAGCCAGTAATATGCCCTTGCTGCAAACAAGGCTAATGGTATTCTGGGCTGCATTAGGAGGAGTGTTGCTAACAGGTTGAGGGAGGTGATCCTTCCCCAGCACTGGTGAGGCCACACCTGAAGTACCGTGTCCAACTCTGGGCTTCCCAGTAGAAAAGAGATGTGAACATACTGCAGAGAGTCCAGCAAATGGCCACTAGGATGATTAAGGGACCAGAGCACCTCTACATAGGAGGAAAGGTTGAGAGAGCTGAGACCGTGTAGCCTAGGCAAGAGAAGGCTTGGGGGTTATCTTCTTAATGCACATAAATACATGAAGGGAGGGTGTAAACAAGGTGGAGCCAGGCTCTCTTCAGTGGTGCCCAGTGACAGGAATAGAGGCAACAGGCACAAACTGAAACATGAGATGCTGTCTGAATATCAGGAAACACTTTTTTACTGCGACGGTTGTGGAATCTCCTTGCTTGGAGATATTCAAAAGCCATCTGGACATGGTCCTGGGCAACCAGCTCTGGGTGGCCCTCCTTGAACAAGGAGGTCTCTTCTAACCTTTATGATTTTATGATTCTATGGTTTTAGGCATGTTTATACGTTGAAATAGCAAATAATGATAAAACAGGAGCATTGCCTGATTATGTATAACTAATGGTTCCCCTGATCTTGAAGTTACAAAACATTGCCCTCATCATAAAATATTTTTTTTTAAAAATTACACATAATACAATTCATTTTGCTAATCAAGACATTCAATACAGCATCAAGAGACAAAACAGCTGTACTTGCACCCTTCGAAATTCTGTACATCAGAGGAGAGTGCAAAATCTTCATGTGATCTTTAGGACATATCTGCATATATGACATGCAGCTAATTCCCTTAGAAAGCATATGCTCATTTTCATGCTTTTCTTGTACCTGAAGACATTTCATGCAAACACCGGAGGTACAAAATTTTTAACAAGCTATTGTTTTGTTTGTTTGTTTTTTCTCTCTCGGTGTTCACCTGTACTACTGTGTGAAATGAAATACATTATTATATTAGTAGGATAAAAATAAATATGTGACTATCTTTTTCTACTTCTTGCCTCAGATAGAGACATATGACAGAAGTTATACTTAAAGACTAAACTTCTCCTCCTCTTGAAAGACTGTTCAAGATAACTAACCATGATAGCATTTCTGTTCATACAGTCATTTCGCTTTTCTTCATCAGAACTAAGAAAAAAAGTGAAATATCACATAAGAAACTTCACTAATATTTTATTTTCTCTTTCTGTCTTGATTGGTTAGATAAATGAAGTTTTGAAAGTGATTTTTAATCCTTTAATGTTCTAGAATTAAAAGCTTCTTTCACACTAATTTTATAGTAAAATTTTTACACCATAAAATTCTTTGCAGAGTAAGTAAAATTTCAGTTCCTCTCTGTACCTTTAATGTTTTGATTAGCAGAAGCAGAAAATGCCAGGTGATAATTCCTTTAATGTGATGCTCAAAAGCAGATACTGATCTTCACCAAGTGTAAGTGCTTCATTTCAGATATAAAGTAATCATCAGGAAAAAAGAAAATAATTTAGAGCTGTTTTCCAGAAATTTATGCAATGTTTATCTTCATCTACTTAATATTTTTGTGTTTTCGTTTTCACTGAGATTATATTATGTTTCCATTGTTACCCAGCTCATGATGTCCCAAGACATGGGTACTGTATTTTACTTTCCTTCTGCAGTGCTTTGAGAAGAAAAAAAGTTTACTTCATCATTGTTCACCTCTTGCAGCTCCTGATTACACCCTGTCCTTCTCCATCCTGTTTCCTTATGGCTGTTTTCTTGATCTCTGAGTTTTATTAAAGCTTTTCGTATCTTCAACTGTCTTTAGTCTTTGTCTTCTACATCCTCATGTCTTCTTTGGCTTCCTTTTCTGCACTCCATATCTCTGTAACAAAGTTACTTGTATCTTCAATTTATCACTGTCTTCTATATTTCTATTACTATGCCTATTTATTTCAGATTGTTTTCTCTTTTTGAAAGACCACTACACACACTTCTGCTGGTGTAAATGTCTGTTAGGAGTATGCCAAATGCAAGAGAAGTGCTTTGTTGTTTTAACTTGGACAATGTTAATACCCATGTAGACACATTTGATATTGTCAAGGGGAGTCCTCTGTCAGCTAGTTTATGTTGTTTTTCCATGGTAAACTGTGTTTCATAATTGCAGGTTTCGGTATATTTCTTACAGGACATAATTCAAATGTGTAATTACCTGATCACACAGTCGCAAACTAGGGATGGCCTAGCTTCCATCTAAAAATAAAGTGAAAAAAATGAATATTTTTACTAGAAAAAGCTTCAGTTTCTTATGTTTCTGCTATAGACTACTTGGCTTAGCTTAGCTGTGGAAGTTGCTATTTTAATAAGCAAAAGTTGCAAAACAAAAAGTGAGCATCATATCAATTGAGACATAAACCAACACAACCAGCATATTATTCATGATAGAGTGACTTGAGTCAAAAGTTCTATCAATGCTCGCATTAGGATATCAAACCAGAGTGATGTACAACCATATATGATAATGTCTTTGAACTATGCATGTTGTGGAATAAATCTGAGGATACACAATAAACCAGAACAAGTCAGGAACAGTATACTCACACTTGTTCTGCTCATCCAGAATTAGAGAGCATGAGTAACTATATATACCCATATTATAGTTGTTAATTTTTTGGCAAAAAAGGTCTTGTTTTGTAGTCCAATTAATAAAATGTTGGATTTTAATCCTGCAGATTATCTGCGAAACTATAGTCAAAAAAACAGATAAAAATTAAATCAGCAATTCAACAAAAATGTCGTATGAATAACAAATAACATAGAGAAATGGTTGAATATGTCACTGAGAACTAAGGAAAAATGACCCATAAAGACAGTAATTTTTTATATAGTACTATAGTACAGTAATGTCAGTAGGTTCCCTATCCTCTATGTTGTAAATGGGGAAAAAAAAATCCAAGTTATATAAAAACTCACATAGACTATAGGTTTTCCTCAGAGGAAGGAATGAATATATGCAAAATATGAATACACTGTTAAACGGTGAAACACAGATCCATCTACTGAGATTACAACTTCAGTTTTTTTAATGAACTACTCTTGTATTTAGTGTAATGGGAAATATGAAATGAGGAAAAGGAAGGCTAGTTCTTTTTATGACATTGCTAATCAAAGAGTCTGAAGAAACAAGCCCAAAAAGGCTACTGAATCTTAAGAAAATGCACAGGTATTGACAGATGATAAAAGAGTATAAAGCTGCCCAGCTCCCAAAGACAGGCAATGTAGAGAGACAATAGTAAGAATGTGATCTTGAAACATATTTCAGACTGAAAAGGCCACCTGTAAAATGCTGAATATCCAGCAAGAAAAGAATAAAAATATTCATGATGAAAGTTATAATTCAGTAGTGGACATCAGAGAAAGTGAATATTTAATACCAGCTTCAGTTTTATAATATTTTATTTTTATATGAAGAATTTTACTGATCAAAGTGAAAGAAGTCCAAGAACATGTTCAGTAAAGGTGTTGGCAACACAGAGAATGAGAAATGCAATTCAAAAGTGGAGATGCATCTTTCATAATTACTTTATCAGATTTGATAAAAAAAAAATCTTGGTCTTTAATGAGATTTTCAGTTTGGTTTTGAGCCACTTTTGTAAGGAAATATAAATAAATCCACAACGGAAACTGCTATAACCCAAACACTGTTCACTGCTAAGTACTTAGGATATGCTGTGCTGTTTGGAGCTCTTGCAATACCCACAGAAATCTAGCTATTGGCAGGGGCAAAAAAAAAGGCAATAATCAAAATATAAGCATTCTTTCCTTCATTGCAAGTATTTAGATTTCATTCACCATAAATGTTCTAAGAAATATATTTTAGACAAAAAAAAATTATCAAGATCTTTTCAGAGTCATGTCATTCTCCTTAGCACACCATTGCACTCCTGAACCTTCAGGTTACATATTGCAAAATATTTTTTCTATGGTGATTAAAAACTTTCAAATACAGCCTCTAGTCTTTCTTGACTCTAGTGGATCAGAATTTTCTGGTCTTGAGGTAGAAACTAAGATAAAACTAGAAAAACAGTCTAGAGATCTTAATTATCAGCTGCTTAGATCCTCAAAGCTCTTGCCATTCTTATAGCTGAAGTGATAGGAGTTCTGCCACTTTTGAAACTTTCCTTTTTTCAGTCAAGAAAACTGGTTATCATCGCCACCATGACCAATAGTTGGGAGGAAGATATAACATCTTAGTAAATAATTTCAGTATTGCAGTTGATGCTAAACTTTTATCTGAATTTCATTGTATTCCCATACTAATTAAAATAATTATAGGGTTTTTAATTGATGTAGTCTGACTATATTAGCTGTAATTTAGATATTAGATACTAGAGTTCATTCATGAATGGTCTAACCACCAGGCTATGATAGGTGATGGGTTTCTCTTAGTTTCCTCTGATTAAGTTCTTTGCTGTCATGTGGAATGTTTCCATACACAGAGAATATGAACAAGTGATTAATTCTTTAGAATAGAATAGAACAGTTCAGTTCGAAGGGGCCTACAACAATTGTTTGACCAAAGATCTCTTCAGGGCTTCAGTTAAAGCATAGCATTGTTCAAATGCTGCTTAAACACTGAGAGGCATGGGGCACCAACCACCTCTCTAGGAAGCTTGTTTCAGTGTTCGACCACCCTCTCGGTAAAAAAATGCTTCCTAGTCATAGAATCATAGAATGGTTAGACTTGGAAGGGACCTTGAAGATCATCTAGTTCCAACCTCACTGCCATGGCCAGGGACACCTTCCACTAGATCAGGTTGCTCAAAGACCCATCCAACCTGGCCTTGGACACCTCCAGGGTTGGGGCATCCACAACTTCTCTGGGCAACCTGTTCCAGTGTCTCACCACCCTCACTGTAAAAAATTTCTTCCTAATATCTAATCTAAATATTCCCTCTTTCACTTTAAAACCAAAGATGGGCAGATGTGGTGCTGAGGGACGTGGTTTAGTGGTGGGTTTTGGCAGTGTTAGGTTTATGGTTGGACTCGATGATTTCAAAGGTCCCTTCCCACCTAGACGATTCTATGATTCTGTGATTGTACAACTAATTCCAGTTTAGAGTAGCTTGTTCTCTTCATCCTCAGCTTGGAGACACCATGATGGGGAAGTATAGTTGAACACCACATATTTCTATATAAACATTATATGAGGCTTAAAACTCTGATTGTCAGTTAGTCAGAAATCTACCTGTGAACCAACATGCAAAAGTGTAAAAGTTAATGGAACAGAAAATTGAACTGCAAGAGGCAAATGCAGAAAAAGCCTATATTTAATATTCTGTTCTCATCCTCCCCAGTACCACAGGATTTTACCTCTAATTTTGAAGTACAAATCTCAAATGTAAAATTACACAATATCAGTTGAACTACAAAGCGACAACTCTTTAAAAGCCATTATATATTCATTCCCAGGTAATTTTTCCTAACACATTCAGCCAATTGTTTTGTTTAGTTTACATTTTTCATACTGTGCAAGTAGGTATTAAAAAACACAGACACAAAAGAAATATATTAAATTTCATTATGCTATACTTCTTTTCAAAACTGCAACATTATGACATATAGGCTAAACTGAATGTGTGCCGGAAAGCATTAAAGGGTCTCTTTTTCTTAACACTGCATGAGGACCTACTAAGGCAACATTGACTTCATCAACTATCTAAATCAATGCTGACTGATTAAAAATCCATTTAGAACTACCACCAAAAAAGCCAGATACCATCTAGAAAAAAAAAAAAAAATCTTCAAAGGACAACATTATTCTTCTCTCTGTTTGGCTGTCATTTTAAACTGATTAGTCTTCAGGACAGGAAATGTATGAAAATTTATTTAAGGAGCTACCACAAGCTAAATTTTTAGAAAAGGAAGCCTGCCAAGGCAAAAGCTCAAAGAAAAAATGAGAAAATAAATTGAGAAGATTAATCCGTTAGTGAGATACACAGATGAGTGTACACTGAAGTGATAAACCAGGACCACGCAGCAGCTCACTCGCTTCCCCTGGCTGGGATGGGAGAGAGAATCAGAAGAGTAAAAGTGACAGCACTCTTGGGTTGAGATGAAGATAGTTTAATAGGTAGAGCAAAAGCCACACATGCAGGCAAAGCAAAGCAAGGAAGCCTATCACCATTTCCCATCGGCAGGCAGGTGTTCAGCCAGGAAAGCAGAGCTCCATCATGCATAATGGGAAGACAAATGCCATAAGTCCAAATGTGTCCCCCCTCCTTCCTTCCTCTTCCCTCAGCTTTATATACTGAGCATGACATCATACAGCATGGAATATCCCTTTGGTCAGCTGGGGTCAGTTAACCGGCTGTGTCTCCTCCCACCTTTTTGTGCAGTGGCAACCTACTAGCTGGTGGGGTGGTGTGAAGAGCAGAAAAGGCCTTGACTGCTTAGCAACAACCAATAGGATCAGTGTTTTACCAACACTATTTTCATCCCAAATCCAAAACACAGCATTATTTCAGCTGTTAGAAAGTCAACTCTATCTCAGCTGAAACCATGACATAAGTGAATCTTCATTTTAAATGTGATCAGCTCCAAGTTTTAAAACTTGGTTTTTTTTAACGGGCTTCTCACTTTTCCAAGAGTGTTTATTGGATTCTCTTCCTTAATGGTTCTCCAAACTGTAACTTTATAATTGAAGACCGAGAATGTATCAATACTCATTTCAAAAGGAAACTACAGAAGTGTTTCAAGTGCCTAACAGACTACAGAACAAACAGAAGAAAATATGATATTGTAAAGAACATACTAAATATTGCACTTCCTAGTTTTGTATCCATATTACATTTCCAGTACCTAAAACATGATAGCAGGCATATTCTGAAGTAAGCTTAACAAATGAAAGATTGTCTTAGCAAAACAAAGTCCTTTAGGCTGCTGACTAATAAGCTACTTTACATTACAGCAAAAGTGAAATGAGAGACAATTATATATCTGTCCCATGCAGCTAGCCTGTGGTGCAGACAGAGAACACGATAAAATCAGTCATCACAACAGAGATTGTCTCATTTCAAAAAGTTCAGTCAAAAAGCAGCAGACTGTCATTCAGACAAGATCTTGTCATTGTATCTTGCATTTTTCATACTTTTAGATTACAGGTGTTTGGATTTAAGCATCTGTTTCATTAGTAACATCTTACATATGCCAGCTTTCCTGATGGCAACCTTGCAAGGGGAGTAGTTTAAGTTTCAATGGGTAATTATTTAATTTCTGGAGTGAGGAACAGCATAAATGGGTGAAAATTGTCCAAAGAGGAATTGCAGGACTGTTAGAGAGGATATCTCAGCTTTTATATAGCACCTTGGGGCAACAAACAGTAACAGCATACTGGCTTTCATCAAAAAGAGTGTGACCAGCAGGTCAAAAGAGGGTGATTGTTTCCCTTCACACAGCACTTACAAAGCTGTATCTGGAGTATCAGAACCAGTTTTGGGCCATGCCGTACCAGACAGGTGTTGCAGAGTGGCTCTATGAGAATGGGCACGGGTCCACAGAACATTTGTACAAGCAATCTCCTTGTTAGCGTAAGGGCCTGATTACATTGAGCCAGGTGCTGACAAGGAATTTACGAAGGTCATGCTGGCCTGGGAATTTAGTGGTAAACAACTTTGAGAAAGTATGGACTGTGGAGACAAGGAAGAACCCTTGGCTTGAAACCGCAAGTAGGAGGACCATGTAAATGTAATCTTTAGAGCTCAGCCAATTAAGTCTTGATAAGTATGCATAATTATAATGGAACACATAAAAGAGCTGTATTATCGTAATAAAGTAGAAGCTTGCTTTATCACTCATATTGAGTCGGCTGCTTGTCTTCCCTCGCCGTCGCAGACAGGTGCTGATATTCTGGAGAAAGTCCACTGAAGAGCTAGCAAGGTGGTAAGGTAGCTGGAGCCTGTGCGATCACAAGAGGCTGAAGGAATGTATCCAACTTTGAAATTAAAACTGCCTTGAGCAGGAGGTCAGAGCAGATGACTTTTGGAGGTCTCTTCCAGGTTGAATTTTACTATGATCCTATTTTGCAGAATCAAATTCAAATCTTAGAGCTTCCTGGGCCCTGCAGAAAAAACAGAGAGTACCTTGGAGAGAATATATATACATATATATATATATATATATATATATATATATGCAGGTGAACCCATTCCATAACCTGTCTATAGGGTGTTTCTCCCTTTTTGTAGGCAAACATTACCAGTTTAGAGAGATTGCAAGTACTGCATTTTGCATGGTTCCTGCCTATGAAATACTTCTTGTACAAATCAGTTAGGCATACCAAAGCAGGCTCAGTTTTCCTATGATTCCCCGCATTGACGAGTGCTCATGTATTTCTCATCTTACTTTCTTTGTGGCCCTTATTTTCTTTGTGTCACTCATTTTCTTATCCAGCTTAGCCACGCTGGCAACTTTGACAGCCTGAGTGCACACAGTCCAAAGCTAACAAGTGAAGCTTATCAGAAGATACCCTTTTTTTGTGCCTCTGATCACAGAACTTGAACTTTGATTCCTTTATCTTTTATCAAAACAAACTTTGAAATCCTTTGAAGTACAGCAGCCTCAAGAGTGCTGGTATCAGCTTTTCTCAATCATACATGGCTACAGCCATTTTCTCACTGCTTCTTTGTGCACAGTGTGGGAAAGCACTGCTTGAATGAGACAAATAGGAAAATGTTACAATACCCTTTTACAGCAAAACCATAAAAAGGGAAGAGTCTGCTGAGACTCTTGGACTTGTAAGAATGTCCTTGAATGATTTAAGAATAGTCTGACTGATATTATGGATACAGTACAATTCAAAGATGAATTGAAGTAGGAGACAATGTAAGCTGTATCAGAACTTTGAAAAGACTTTTTGGCTGAAATGTGTTGTTTCGTTTGCAGTGCACTTAATGTTTAAAATTGCATATACAGCATAATGTTTTCTTTTATGTAGTGTCATCTCTCAGGATGTGTTGTCAGGCAATATGTGTAGTTCCAAGCTGAGGGAGGACTGCTCACTATTTTTCACGGCATCTTAAAGAGTCGGCCAAGGCACTACTTCTGGAAATGTTCTCTCTTTTGATGAAGGGGAAAAAATTATAATCACACATGCGGAAGATGAAGTTGCACCAATCATGTCTGCTAATATTTAGTGCACAAAAGAATCAAAGCTGAAGCATTTAAAGTAGGGTATATTGCTTGAAAGTCCACGTGACGCAGGCTGATAAAAGCACTGAGGGGAAAAAACCCTACTGATCGGCAATCTATGACATGCCGAAGGAACAGCAGGAGGGGGGGAAAAAGCCTGTGCTTTTTAGAGGAAATTCACTGTGCCGAGGTAGGCCTTCCAGCCAAGCAGGGGTGGAACCATAAATGTGAGAGATACTTGATGCAGAAAGAATCACTTAAGGCTACTATCAAGTCTAGAAAATAACGGTGAAAAGAAAGTAAATGAAAATTAACAAATTAAGAGAACATTTATACAGAATGTCAGAGGCCTTAGGACCATAAAATAATTGTTTAAAGAATATTACCAGCAGTATTTTCCTAGTTTGGCATCATAATTATCTGTTAAATTAGTATTTCTGTGGATTTAGCTATAGTGGAAATAACACTAACAGATGTGAGGGAAAACTGTAAAATGTGGTACAGAGGAAGTCTGTAAATACTATTCATAACAAGTGATCACAAGAGGATGAAATGCAATGTCTTCTTCTGCATAATCATTTCAATGAGGCAAATGAGTTTTCATCAAGATTAGAATATATATTCTCTTGCTCCTTTTCCTTTTAAAAAATACTTTGTTTTTCATTTACTGCTCATTTCTTAAATTCTTGATTTCTTTGTTGATGCACAGTTTTTCACAGACACTACATTAATTATAAGTCACAATTATTTATAATTCTTTATCTGATCACACACTTGGGTTTTAACAGTGTGTTAAATTCAATGGGTCAACATGCATTAGCCATCAATATCTGTGTCTATAGGAATAAATGGAAGAAAAAATTCACTAGAGAAGTAAAAGAGTAGGTAGAAGATTTTCAGAACATTTAACAAATAAAATGAAAAATTAAACTTTCCCTTCTGCTTTGCATGAAGACAATCATGCCTCTGTTTAACTTCACTGAACACTTATTAATCTGTTTCACCAGGGTATCATGAAGATGTTTCAATGAATATGAGGGACTATGTGAATTCAATCTGTTATTACAAAAAATTCAAATCACGTCCTAGAAGGATACATGAAGACATTTTTCTGTGTTTCAATGGCAGAACTGCAAGTATCCTAACCAGAAGGATCACTATAGAATTCTTCACTAGTGAGAAGTCTCTACAGGTTTTTTGGAGTTAACAAATATGTGTATTACAAAGTACTGTCCCTTGATTCCTGTCACAGAATGCTACGAGTACAACTCTTGTCTGATTTTAAGAGGACAGCATAGAACAATTCTGTGTCCCTCTGCTTCCTAAAAACAGTTTCTTTTCTGGTTACTATTAGACCTAATGGTAGTAGAATTTATCTTCTGGATTACATTAGTAGAAATTTGAATGCTTCCAGTGAAATCTTGAAAAACTATTTTATCAGTTACAGCTCCTTGGAGTTGTTTGGTTTTGTTTGTTTGTTTCCTGTCAATGAATTTAAATATTGATAGCTTCTGGTTTAGTGAGAGGTATGTATAAATTATAGATAGTGCATTTTGGAAACTTACTATTAGATTTTTATTTTAACAAAATATGAATATCTATGAGTTTACATTTTATGTCCTGAAAAGAGTAGCTATTCTTATATAGACAGTGTCATTTGGTGATCTACCTAGCTGGCCAAAGATTCAGAGAAAAATAATTCTTATAGCAAAATAAAATAAGGAGACAACAACAATCACAATTTTTACGTTTCTAAGATAACTGTATGCCCATTTATTGTCATTATTTCAGTGAGAAAAAAGCTGAGACAGGACATTTCTGATAAAAGATTTCCAGTCCAAACTTTAATATAGTCAAGTTCATCTTATGGGATATAGAAGGGAAAATATTATAACAGATTAGTAATACCATGTTCCCTATAGCCTTATTAATTGAGGACACCGATGGAGTCATTCCCTCAATGAATTTGACCATTTCTTCAATTAATTTGACCATTGCTTAATGTCCGGATGGAGATCAGTGATGAGTGGTGTCCCACAGGGGTGGGACCAGTACTGTTTAATATCTTCATCAATGACATAGAGAGTGGGACCAAGTGCACTCTCAGCAAATTTGCAGATGACACCAAGCTGAGTGCTGGGGTTGACATGCCTGAGGGACAGGACATCATTCAGAGGGACGTGGACAAGCTCAAGAAGTGGGTCCATGTTGGCTCATGAAGTTCAATTAGGCCAAGTGCAAGGTCCTGTACCCAGGTTGGGACAATCCTCAATATCAATACAGACTGGGGGATGATCAGAGGGTTAGAGCACCTCTGCTATGAAGACAGGCTGAGAGAGTTAGGGTTCAGCCTGGAGAAGAGAGAGACCTTATTGCAGCCTTTCAGTACTTAAAGGGCGCTTATAAGAAAGATGGGGACAGACATGTTAATCGGGCCTGTAGTGATAAGACAAGGGGTAATGGTTTTAAATTAAAAGAGGGTAGATTCAGACTAGATAGAAGGAAGACATTTTTTACAATGAGGGTGGTGAGACACTGGAACAGGTTGCCCAGAGAGGTTGTATATGACCCGTCCCTGGAATCATTCAAGGTCAGGTTGGACAGGGCTCTGAGCAACCTGATCTAGTTGAAGATGTCCCTGCTCATTGCAGTGGGGTTGGACTAGATGGCCTTTAAAGGTCACTTTCAACCCAAATCATTCTGGGAGCCTATGATTTAAGTTTCAAAAGGACTAGTGTGCTATAATTTGTTGTTAAGGCAGATAACAGCATCCAGGGACAACCAATATATAAATCTCCAGGTATGCAATCGATTCAAGGGAAATACTGAACCTTCTGCTTGCCCAGTGTAGGCCAATTAAGTCATGTTAACATTGTCACTTTTGCAGTATTTAATGGGTGGTGTTAATCAGGCATAAAAAAAGAAGCTATGATTTTCTCACTGACCACAGTCTTTCCTGTACATTTTCAGGTTAATTTTTCCTGTGGCACTATTTGCATCTACTTCTATTCAAGTTCTTTCCTTTATTATTTTTGTCCTCATCTGAAAGCTCACTGATGTAGTAGAGTATTTTGCACATCTCCAGCTCTATTCAATAAATAATAAAAGTCAGAAAATGGACTTCTTTTTATACCTATTTGCTGAAGTCCATAAATATTAAGTTTTATTGTAGGAATTTGTGGACATTTTTAAGATTAGAGAGAGTCAAAAAAAGAGTATCTTCAGTCTGTCACAGATAACTCACATGTAATCAGGACTGAATACTGAATGAAATGACTGAAATCTGTACACTGCCTATTGTCATTATCTGTTATATACTCCTCAAATGTCTTACCGATTTCAGCAAGGAGGATGAATATATTAAATGATTGATAACGCAATGCAGAAACTTACAATGCTAGATAACTAGTTCAGATATCTCAAAGCGGTATATAAGACAGTTCTACAGTTGCCTGGAGACATCACAGAAAGTCAGTGGTGAGTGGTGGTTTTTGGTTGTTTTTTTTCCCCCAGTTTATTCATTGTTTATTAGTGTAATTACAGTCTGAAAATACAGGGAAAAATCCATTGTTAACTTTCAGCAAGTGCTGCCATTTACTAACAATAAATCAGTGCGGACTGTATTCAGTAGTCTCAGCCTACCCCCATATACTTACATCCCAGAAAACGCCCAGGCAGAAGTGCTTTGTATCTCTGCTGGCTTTATGATCGGAGGTCAAGTCTGAGAGCTGAACCTTAAAGATTTCAAAGAAATCTGCTCCAAGGAACTTAACACCTTAATATTTAGGTGTCATTCATGAATTAGCATTTAAATGTGGGTCAATAGTTCATATCAGAGTCAAGCATGTGTGCCATGGAGAACAGGGTTCACTGCCACCAGTCATGCTGTGTTGCTCACATCCTTCATTGTCCATTTTAAGTAGTAACGCAACTCTTCCTGCTGCCTCAAGTATCACAGATTCTAATAAAAAACCAGCATTAGAATGTGTATATCTGTTAATATCTTAGGTATATGATTACCTAATCTGTCAGAAGTTTCTGAATAGATTAATCCTGCACAAGATTAAGTGGTACGTCTGTTTTAAAAGAATAGCAGCCTTTGATGACCAGTAGTTATTGGTCATTATAGGAGTACAAACTTGGGTGCTGGGTAAAATCACATACAGGTATAGCAATGAAAACCAAGAATAAGCATTCAACAGAGGCAGAGCATACTTATGCAGTAAATTTCAAGTGTGATGTAGAGTTGAAGACCAGTGAAGAAACAGCAAGGTGTAGAGTGTGACAGAAAAAATATGATCCTGCAGTTTGCAGGAAGAAGCCCCCCTTCATACTTCTCCCAGCAAAGTGAAGTATAAATTTTAAGGAACTGTTAGAACTTGTGCTAGACTGGTGGTGCGTGTCAAAATTAATTTTTAATTCTGTGTCTATCTGTAAATAATATTTTTTATGCTCATAAATGTATTCAACAGTCTATTTTACCAAAATGTACCATGAACACTTTGCAGATGTAAACTAATAACTTTTGTTCTTCCAGTATGACCACTTACGAATTTTCTATTAGGACCAATTAGAAAACTCCACAGCAGGAAACAGTCACCCCCACAAAGCGAGAGTTTATGATTTATACTAACACTTAAAGGAAATTAAAATGAATTGGACATACACTGATGAAGAGGCTTATTGAAGGCAACTGAGGAGAGCACTGCAATGCCAAGAATAAGGTCTGTATCTCCTGCACCTAAACAATTGTTTCATCCACTGTTTCACCCAAAGAGCAGGATTTAAAAATCCTTTGAATTTTAGACTGCACTTCTATTATTTCTAAAATCAAAATATCAGGACCAAGATTAAGTGAGAAATACTCAATAGAAAGATCATAAGCATCAAAGTTCTCTGGTATTTACCAGTGTTTTAAATAGCTTTTGTTCTAAAAAAAATTGTTCGAAGCAACAAGGAGACAGAAACCATTTAGTGAAGTTCCCGTCTTACAGAATCACCATGCTGGCAAATCTGTTTTGTGTTTAATTACATGATTGCAAATTACTGCTAAAAATGAAAATTAATTGCAATTTGATTAACATTAAATTAATGGCCTGAGGGAATTCACCTTTGTTTAGACTATGGTAATATTTAGAAAAAAAAATATTTTCAAAAAATGCTTGATTTACTGAACATAGAAAATGGGAAAATATCTCATGTAATTAGATGATCAAGGACAGAGTACATTACATTGAACTGCAAGGCAAGTCTAGTGGGATATTGAGTGATATCAGTCCAGTTACATACACCCACTGTTGCTAGGAGCTTTGATATCAGCCAGAAATATGCTGAGAAAATTAATTAGAGAAAAACCATTACTGAAGACATAATGTCACTGATCTTCATTACCCATCATCCAAAAAAAGGCTCACTTAATTTGATAAATTTTGCTATTAATATGGAAACATAGATTCATGATTGCATAATAATGATATATTTTACAAGTTGCTGTCAGCATCCTTAAAAAATTACTGTTACAACCTGAAAATGTTGCAAATTATGGAAATCACAATTACCTAAATTAAACTAATTTGCAAAGAAGAGGAAATATGCAGGTTTTCCACCCTAGTTTGTTTCTTGTCAATGTGAATGTTACATATATATTTATCTCATTCAGGTGTGCTTCTTGTTTGTTTCATTGGCTTATGTTGACACGCTTGTGGTTATTTTATAATAAATCTGTTTCCTATGTCTCTGTTGCTGTCTTAGAACAACATTTTATGACTATTCATTTTCAAATTAATAAAGGGAATGCGATTTATTTCCCATTTCTTCAGAAAACTTGACCCCTACTCACAGAGCAGAAAAAAGTCGCCACTAACAATTAGTGGATCTGTAGCACACTCAATCTGCTTCAGTATAATAACCTAGATTGTGGGTGATAATTGTGTAGCCACACAATCTTTACGAAAGCTCATCACAGCTGTGGTCTCTGTACTGGAACAAGATCAAAGGTGCTAAAAGCATGATTTCCAAAAGGGACCAGGACAAATTAGATCATAAGTGGCACCACATTTTTCCCAAGACATGAAGTAGGACATAGTAGGAACAGTAGACAAGATTTACTGGAGATTTTTTTTTCTTTTGTGTACTTCATTCTACCTTTTGAACAAAATAATCGTTGTTACCTCTCAAAAACTGTATCCTGTGCTACCATTGCACAACATCCTCAGTACAGGGCTATATCCAAGTTAGTCTGTCCTCTCTCCAAGAGCACGTAATCCTAGAAAAACAAAAATTTGAGAAGTCATCTAGTGACTTCTCTGGAATTCATCCAGTCCAAACCCCTACTCAGAACAGGGCTAACTAGAAAATTAGATTAGATTTTTTAAGGTCTTGTCCAGCTGAGTTTTGAAAACCTCCAAGGCTGGAAAGTCTGCAACAACTTTGGGAAACCTGTTCCAGGGCTTAACAACTCTGATTATGAAATTTTCCTTATATTCAGTGGGAATTTCAAACAGCTTTTGTCTATTGATTTACGATGAGGGTGGTGGAACACTAGAACAGGTTGCCCAGAGAGGTGGTAGATGCTCCATCCCTGGAAACATTCAAGGTCAGTTTGAATGAGGCTCTGAGCAACATGATCTGGTTGAATATGTCCCTGCTTATTGCAGGGGAGGTTGGACTAGATGACCTTTATAGGTTCCTTCCAACCCAAGCCATTCTATGACTCTATGACTCTCTACTGCCGCTTGTACTTTCCCTGTGAACCTCTAAAATGAACCTGGCACCATCTTCTCCAAGGACCCCCTTCTTTAGGCCATGGAAGACTGCAATTAGATCTGTCAGGAAGTAGCAACTGGAGGCAGGATCCAAGGGTGACACCAGAAGGCAGAGGCAGTTGCATCACAGACAAGTGCCCAGTTCCACAGTACCGCAGCAAGGCAAGCAGAACAGGTCTGGTGATGGTAACCAGGTTCAGTAAGAATCCAAATAGCCAAACAACTCCCTGGTGATAAATCAGGCCTGAAGTCAACCCAGGAAGTTGAGTTGGCAAGTCAGAGTCAGAATAGGTCTGGGAAGAGTAGCCAGGATCAGACACCATCCAGCAATTGCCAGAAGAGTCCTTCACAGACAAGTCTGAGGTCAAACCTGGAAGTCAGATCTGTGAGTTACTATCAGTGACTGGATCAAGGATGTACATGGCCAGGCATAGGCATGTCTGTAAGGCTTCTGCAACATACCTCAGGCCAGGACCTTACACAAAAGCCTCAGCTTAAAAACAGCTCATGGGTGAAGGAAGGGGACCCTCTAATGAAGCTTCTTAGCAGAGGCATTTGGGGCAGCTAGTCTTTTGATGCTTTTTCCAGACTTTTCTTGAAGACCTCTAAGGTCAGCTGAGGCTTTCAAGTAGCCCTCATTACCAGGGAGTTGGTTTTGAGTGTGGCCAGCCAAATGCTGCCCTCCACTACTGTCAGTGAAAACTATTATTGGAGGAAATTAATTTTTTAGACTTCCTTCTCAGAGTTTAAATGGAAAATGTGGATGGCACACCTAAGTATGATGGTGAGGAGAAGCAGTACAGAAGCACAACAGGGCACCACAAACACTTTGTGTACTACTTAACTGTGTACTACTGTAGTTTGCGTTGTGTTCTTTGTACATCCTACTGAACCATACTGAGAGGCTCACATAGTGTCTTCCCTTGGAGTAAGTCTACCTCAAGAAATAAAGTCCATAGCAAAAATCCCAAAGCTAGCGATGATTTGGGCCACACAGTGCAGTTCAGGTCCACATAGCCAGACCCGTGATTTCCTGGGCTCTGTTGCAGGAGACCAACAAAATACGTTCCAAAAATCAGGTGTAATGGTGTCATGAAAAGGTAGAATGGTAAAATTTAAAAGGGATCTTATAGTACAAACACTTTAGCAGACATAGCTTTTTACAGGTTCACGATGTTGGTTGGGAATTAATACTATACGGTATGTACTAAATCTAAGCTTAGAATGATGACTCAAAATGCACAAACCACTCACCTAAAAGGCGAGGACACTCAATCCCAGGGAAGTTACTTTGGACGATGTCTCAACCCAAAGGGAGGGCTTCTGATCACAGACCCACTGCTCCAAGTAGAACCACTCAAAGAGGGGTCTTTGGTGGGGACCCCATTTTATAGCCTGGTTGGATCTGAACTGCAGTCATCTACTGGTTGTGGTCACATATAGCTTTCATTGGTCGAGGGGTCTCCTAGGTAGGCTCATTGGCTGAGGTCGTCTCTGGGGCTTGGGTATCTGGGGTATGTGGCTGGGGGTTGTTTGTGTACATGACCGGCAGCTCATGAGCTTCCTGCCAAACAAGCCACCACGCCCCTGCACGGTGCTGTTAGACACACAGAGGGGAGGAAGGAGGGTGGTGTGCTGCTGCCACAGGCTCCCCACTGACAAGGTTTATACAGCATTTCACACCACCACATGAATTTACCAGCTCGAAGTTCCGCTCCCTTGGCTATCTCTATGCCTTTTCTCATCCCACAGTGAAAATACGTTTTGAAAGAAGCTGTTTTTCCTCCCATGAGTCTGTAATACAAATATAACAGAAATGGGAGCTGTTCTTATCCAAAACATAACTAACCTACTTTGAGTTACTCTTCTGGATTTTGCTCTTATTCCAGTATAACACTACACTTGATATACAAATGTTTATGAGAACACAATAAGGTGCATGCTCCCCACACAAGGTGAAACTTGACATCATTGAGAAAACAGGTGCAGATTATCTGAATGTTAATTTTGTTTTCCATCCGTTACCCTTCTCCACATGGTTGGAGGTTCCAGTGTCACATCTGCCCATCTGGTACCTCTCATGAGCTTATTTTCTTTCACAGGTTAGTAAGATTTAATGCTGCTAAGCTAAATGTTAGACCAGTAGGAGCGCTCATCCTATTAGATAGAACTGGCATTTCCCAGAGATTTATATGGTTCATGTAAACGACATGTATTGTAAAACATCCTGAGGAGCTGAAGAATCTATGAACTGTAGCCAGCTTATACACAATTTTGTCCTTGCTGGGCCAAAATCTAAGCTTCATTGTCTCCTGAAAAAAAATAGGCATACTCTTCTCAGTTAAAGCACTCTAGGCAGGGAGTACAACTGAATGCTTTGACTGGCTTATCGTGCTTGTTTTTTAAAAAAGGCTCCACTTGCAAGAACTTCCATTTTTAAGAGTTTTTCTTCAAAGAATCAGAAAAGTCATCTGTTAACTTTTCCCAAAAGATAAAATTTCTAGAGAAAACTGTGTGTAGCTTTTTCAAAGCTCCTGCAATATTGGAAATCATGCAAAAAGCAAGCTTCTTAGGGCTTCCACAGTACAAAATCATGCTATTAAAAAAAATAAAAAATAGTTCTTCTGTTTTGAGGGATGCTGCTGCCTATAGCAGCATTCTCCAATTTAAATCCAGGAGAAAATGTTATTTAAATAAACAGGAAGGTCCTTGTAACATGTGACTGGTAATGGTCTCAGAATATGCCCACATACTTGCCTTTTTCCTGCTCTTAGACCTCTTCTCAGTGGCCCTCGGTTGTTATTTTAAATATATACACACATACAAGTAAACAATCTGTGCTAAAATGTGTATTTAGAAATAGTATTGTAAAATATATATTTTATACATATATATACATAGTTGTTGAAATGGACTAACCCATCACAAGATAGATCAGATACCAGAAAGTATCAGGAGTTTTTTCTGTGGATGGAAATGAGACAAAATTGTGGCATCATCTGGTTTTCTGCTATAGCAGCATATCTTCCTACTGATGTTTGATGATGAGCACAACAGTGACCAGATGTCTTTGTGCAAAATGGAATGTATAACAGATGTATCTGCATTTAAACTTACATAAGAGAAAAAAAGAGATATGTGTTAAAAACCACCAGGCAAATGGATTTTAAAGATAAAATTTTAAAAATATTAGATCTGCAGATTGCAGATTGCAAAATTACATATTTGTGCATGTATTTTACATATATGTAAGTGTTTCTGCATCTGTTTATAAACACGTTTTTGAAGATTCGTATCCATGCAATAAATTTCTTAATTAGTGAACAGGAAGTACTAATAGTGACACTTTCATTCAAGGAAGTATTGTTTAACATTATGAAGTCTTCACTACATCCAAAATACAAAATTATAGCTGTGATACTGTGATATTTCAGGTGTTACAAGAAAGTTTTGTTATTGTGTGAATCGCCAGATTATGAGATATTCATTTTAAACTAGTCATCATCTCTACAATCTTCCTGTATGTACTAGAAATAACTCTTGCCACTAGCTGATTAATGTTACTTTCTATATTATTCCTGTTGTACACACAAGCTAGCAGAATTACAGTGCATCAGCTGACAAATGTTTAAGTTTCTCACCAACACTTTTTACCATATATCTGATCATGTTTCAATACATTTAATCTCAAAGCTTTTCTCTGTGACATGGAAGTGCTATTATACCTAATCTACAGAAGGATATTAAGTCACATCCATATGCAATTATACGGTCCATGTGCAATTAACTGTGTCTAACAATTACTTAAGCAAAATTTAGGATTCTAAGTAAACACTGACTTAAAAAGGGGATTTCTACAACTTCCTTCTTATTGTATTGTCTGGGAGCAAGGGAAGTTTTCATTCTTATCATTGCTAAGAGGAGCATTTCCATTGATATGTAATGGCTGCTTCAGTAAGAAAATCACGAACCTCTCCTGGATATCATTTCTATCTCTCTTTCTCTCCACCCTTTACATAAGGAATTAAGATGCTTAAGACAGGCTTCTGAGCTCCATTGAGGGAGCCTTAAAATGAGAATCTCTTCAGAGTTCATTTCTGAACACTGGTTGTTACATTGAGCTGAATTATTCTTTAAGTTTTCTTGTAGTTAGTAAGTGTTCTTTCCTTTCATCATATATACATATCGTCAGTAGTGGACTGGCATGGAGATATTCACTTATGAAAGCAGATGCTAACACACACATACAAGCACAAAAGTCAAAATAGAAACTTTAGTCCTTCCGGATTAAACTTGACATTTTACATTTAAACAAGTTCAGCAGGGTCTCCTGAAGAAACTAAAAAAGAAAAGTAATGAAAATACATATATCATAGAATCATAGAATCATTTAGGTTGGAGAAGACCTTTAAGAACATCTAGTCCAACCATTGACCCCTACTCTACCCGGTCTGCCACTAAACCATGTCTCCAAGCACCACATCTACACAACTTTTAAACACATCTAGGGATGGTGACTCAACCACCTCCCTGGGCAGCCTGTTCCAATGTTTGATCACTCTTTCAGTGAAAAATTTTTTCCTAATGTCTAGCCTAAACCTCCCCGGGCGCAACTTGAACCTGTTTGCTCTTGTCCTATTGCTAGTTACTTGGGAAAAGAGATCAGCTCCCACCTCACTACAACCTCCTTTCAGGTAGCTGTAGAGAGCAATAAGGTCTCCCCTCAGCCTTCTCTTCTCCAGACTAAACAATCCTAATTCCTTCAGCCGCTCCTCAGAAGACATGTTCTCCAGACCCCTCACCAGCTTTGTTGCC
>VFFE01008050.1:2541657-2653027 GCA_008921705.1 Burhinus oedicnemus
GCTGCATGGCAGCGCAGACCTCTGGAGTGTCGGCCACCCCTCCCAGTTTGGTATCATCAGCGAACTTGCTGAGGATACACTCTGTCCCCTCATCCAGGTCACTGATGAATAGATTGAACAAGATTGGACTGCGTATTGACCCCTGGGGGACACCACTGGTTACAGGCCTCCAACTTGACACTGCTCCATTAAGCACAACCCTCTGAGTTCTGTCACACAACCAGCTCTCAAGCCACCTCACTGTCTCTTCGTCTAGCCCGCAATTCCTCAGCTTCCTAATGAGGATGTTATGGGAGACAGTGTCAAAAGCCTTGCTGAAGTCAAGGTAGATGACATCTACTGCTCTCCCCTCATCCAGCCAACCAGTTATAACATCATAGAAGGCTACCAGATTGGTCAAGCATGATTTACCCTTGGTAAATCCATGTTGACCACTTCCAATAACTTCCTGTTCTTCAATGTGTTTGGAGATGACATCCAGAACAAGTCGCTCCATTACCTTCCCAGGGACAGAGGTGAGACTAGCTGGCCTGTAATTCCCTGGGTCCTCTTGCCCTTCTTGAAGATTGGAGCGATGTCAGCCTTCTTCCAGTCCTCAGGCACCTCTCCTGTTTCCCATGACCTTCCAAAGATGATGGAGAGTGGTCTAGCAATAACATCTACCAGCTTTCTCAGAAAACCTATAGAAGCAGAATTTAAAATAAAAGTAAAACAAATTCCCAGCTTTTCTTTTTTGTAGTACTTACAGAGGAAGAAATCAAAATATGTAACAGCAAGAATCATTGCCTTTATTTGGCATAGCCAACAGGATTTTTGTAGCAGGGAGCTGCAGGTATGACCTGGGTGAGAGGAGTTCAGGGGCTGCCCTGTGATAACCACGGATGGTTCCAGCTGATTCTGCAATGAATGTCATTGACCCATCATGCACCAAAACTGGAACCAGTCAGAAGAACCCCTGGCACCTCTACAGAAGCATATTTAAGACACAGTGGTAGCCACTGGAGGCACAAAGGGAGACATGTGAGGACATACAGGCATAGGTGACGTGAGGACACATGCAAAGAGACACTAAGGAGGTCATGGAAGGAGAGGCATGAGGATGCATGTGAAGACCCACTAAAGGAGATACAGGAAGGAAGTATGCATCTGAGGGGACTTCAGCCCATGGGTGACCCACGCCAGAGGAGGTACATCCTGAAAGGGAATGCAGCCTCTGTATGACCCACACCAGTGCAGCAGAAAGAAGAGAGACAAGAAGAGCAGGGGGAAGAAAAAGAGTAAGGAACAAGCAATGGCAGGAAGGAACTGCTGTTCATTGGTCCCCTCCTCCTGTGCTGTCCCTCACCCCCGAAGGGACTGAGTGTGGCAAAAACAAGGGGAATGGAGACCAGAAAGGGGAAGGAAAGATGTCTGGAGTAAAGTTGAGACAAGCTAAGCAGGAGGAAAAGGATTTTCCCTAAGTCTTTGTTTAACTTACTGTCTTCATTGTATCTCAATACCCGAAGTAGTAATTAAAGGTTCATGTAAGCAACAATAAATAAAAATTCAGTTAAATTCCTTGAGTCAAGACCTTTTTGCCCATAACAGTGCTTTACACTGAAGATTTTTTTCAATGCTGAAGTTGAGGTTAACCTAGTGAAAACCACAGTTTAGTCACTGCTAAATACTGCTTTTATACTTTTATTTATACTGTAATTCCAATGAGCAACCTCAGTCATGAAGCAAGTCATGAAGCATTTTTTCTGCTGGGCATTGGCACAGAACACAGAATAAAAAGATGCACACAATTTTATATTCTCTGTGTGTTTAGCTGACTTTGACATTATGTTAATGTGCTAATCAGGGAACTCCACAATATTAATTAATAATGGTCAAAGTGAAAATAAGTAGACATTCTCAAAACAAGTGCACCGTGCTTAAAATAATTTTGGCAAGCTTAATTTTAAAATACAGAAATAGTGAAACTATCTGGCAGGTGACTAAAAAAAAGTTACTAAATTGTTTTCTAAAGAAAATGGCTGATCATAGGAACATAAATTAGAGAAGTGTAGTATATGGTGTTCTTTTTTAACTCCAGTTTGAACATGGTGGCTCACGAGGTATAGCACTACTTCATGTAAATGCAGATTAGATCTAGACAGTTCTGCTTCCCTCAAGTCTCACAAAAACATTGAACATTTTAGTAAAAATGAAGGTAATTCTCAAAAGAGGTGTTGTCTGAAGTAGAATTTTGGTGATACTCCTGAAATGGTGGAGGCCCAGCTAAGAAACATAAGAATAGCACAATTTACCCTATTAAATAAAGTGACAAGCAGACAAGATAATAGCTACAGTAACATTACAGGGTTTTTTTGCTAAACTAAAGGACATTATGGCTCTGTTCCTGACCTTGGTAACTCTTGCGTTGGTGGAGTTATTTCTCTGGAAAGACAGAAAAATCCGTGTACCCATCAGCATCCAAAACCCATTCTGTTCTCACTGTGTGAATACTTCCAGTTTAGAGCTGGGAGAAAATTGAAATATCTATGTTCTTACTTCAAAGGTAGGCAAGTGGAAGGCAATTAAACCACTGGAACTGTCAATCTGGCACTTCTCACAGGTAATACTCATGAAACAATAAATAAAATATCAGGAAAATTATTTTTTGGTTATATTTTAAAATTAATTTACATCTTAAATGTCCATTAATTACAGTGTTTGATATTAAAAAGGATGATCTAGTCCCTTTTTGAATCCTGTATATGGTTAATGCTAATGTATGTTATGTAAGCCATTATTTAAAAATCTGGTAAATAATTATTCCTTATCATAATAATTGATTGCTACAATCTTAAAGCTTCAAATACAGTATTCACCACAAAAGAAAAACACAGTTCTTTATATGACTGAAGAAGAAATTAGAGTGTTTTCATTTGTTGCAGGGAAACCAAAAATTTTTTTTTATTATTATTTATTTTGAACACGTTAAAAACATTAGATCTGTCATTTGATTTTTGTGTTTCCAATTTTTCCAATATTTTGCAGCGCGTGTCAGACTATCTTTGTAAATAGCACGGTAAGAGCCTCTTCAGTATTGCTCCTGCTGTCAGATTGAGTGGGTTGGCTCGAGGATTGATGCTTTTAGCCAAAGTAGTTGATAAGAATGCAAAAGTATTAGTATTGTCTTTCTTACAGAAGCAAAAAAAAATTGTCTACTTTTATCTTCCAAATTTAAAGTAGTCTGCACTAGATTGATACAAAAAGATCAGTGTATGTCTGTATGTAGAATTATTAGCAAAACTTAGCCATTTTAAAGACTGTATTTTAAAAGGCTAAAATCTAGCAGTCTTATTCACTGGGCACAGCACTTCATTCCTTAAGTAGACCCACTATGGCATGAACAGCTGATGGGTTTTTGTCACGTTAAAAGGAATGCAGTTTTGATATTTGTCTGTCAGAGTCCCAGGACTTTCACTGATTTCTCTATCAGAGTCCCCACAAAGGACTTTCACTGAGTCAGATCCACAAAAATCGAAATTAGTTATTTTATTGAGAGCGACAATACAGATTTGAGATTGCCGTTGATAAATTCACTTACTACAATAACACTATTATTTAAGGCTAATATTGCTAGCAAAAATAATGATAATACAACAACCCGGGGGTAACATTCACCAGAGGGTGAAAGGCGCAGCTCTTACCCAGAAGGCGTCCCTGCCTGGGGTGGAGGAAGAGAACGCAGCCCGTCGACTGGTCCGTCAGGTATTGAGGTTCTTCTCTCCCCATTTAACAGTCGTTTTCTCCGTCTTTTTATCCCCAAAATTACAAGGTTTCCCTCCCTTAGGTGACGTATAGTATGATTTGGGTGGAGAGTCATATATGTTTAGCATGATCTCTATAATGTTCATTAGCATATGCAGGGGTGTCAACTTTAATATGCATGTCACAGGTAATGAGGCAGAGGTCAGTCATCGGGCACGCTAGCCTTCGAAGAAACAAAGAACTACACAAGTTCCTGTTTTCTTGTGAGCGCAGAGACTTTACCACATTATCCAAATTCCACAGTTTTCAGCACTGCTGAAAAATCAAGTCACTTGCAAGCTCTTGGTTTAAGAATTTCTAATTGTAAGTGTAGTTCAAATCTCATCAACTGGAGGTGAACATCCTTCAGCTAAGACTCTAAAAACACATGTATGTTCTAAATACCACAGAAAAGTGAAATATTATAGGAATATGCACAATTATCTTGCCTTTCTGAGGGTGATATTTCTCAAAATGTTCTCATTACTTAATGGTCTGTCTGACCATGTCTTTGGGAATTGCAGTGCAACTTCTAGCATCTGAATTTAGGCCCCTGTTTTTACAAGTTGTGGCCATTATCTTTCCCGTTTGATGAACACTTATGATGAACACTCAGTTCTGTGAAAACACCTCTAATTCTTTTATGCTGAAAAGAAATTCAGTGTTTGTCAGAAGTATCACAATTCAAAACATGAGACCTCATGGGACTGAAGTTGAAACAACAAAGGAAAAAAATCTTCAAAACAACCTTACAGAAAACAAATTGGATTGGTCAGTTCACATTTGTCTACTGCAAGTAGGAGTAAAGGAGGCACGACAACGTAAAACTGTTCATCTGGAGAGAAGAGAAAGTTGATATGACCTTGACTTATTTTTCCAAAAGTTGAATATTGATTTAAAGATGCTGTAGAATTATTTTAATCAAACCGGTGTTTCTTTAAGTCATATTACCTGCAGAGTATTTTTTGTGTTTTTCACTGAAACAGGCACAATAAAATTAATTCCATTTGGAAATAATGGAACAAGAATCCTGAAAAATAATGAAATCAAGCATTAGAATAGAGTTTATCGAGACATTGTAAAATCTATTACTGTGTTATGTATTTTTATTTGAATGGTCCTTTTCAGGAATTTTATTGTACTTTAATTCAAAATCTTTAAACATGCTAATAGAGCAATTAACAGAAAAGTCACTTTAAATTTATAGTTGGTCATACTAGTTTTGTGGAGATGGAGTTGCTCAGCATTTTATTTAAGGAAGTACAGAGGAAATTCAGAAGGCTCAGTGCTCATAAAGCTCATAAATACATAGGAATATTAAATTATTTTTCTTTCACACTGCAACACATTAATGGTAAAGCTTTCTACAAGGGCCTGCAGCATCAAGAAAGACTGGTTCAGCTTGTTCACAAGGTCTTCTCTGTAAGAAATCCGACTATGGTAAAGCTTACACACACAGAGCTTCGTGTCTCTGTGAAAAAAAAAAAAAAAAAAAGTAAAAAAGTAAAACCTTTCCAGCTTTCTTTGCAGGTTATTTTTCACTGGCTTGCTATTGACAGTACTAGAGATGTGATAATCTTTGTTTTCATTTTAGAGAAAAAAGGCGGGGTAAAAAAGAAAAACATATTTTCATATTATTGAAACAGTCCCTCTCAGGGTCTCGGTTCATCTCTTCCAGTTCTCTCTCACTCAACTCGGGCACAGACAGAAGTTAACAGAGGCCGTAGACCATTCTGCACAGTGAATTTAGATGTGGCTATCCTGTTACAGGCTGCCAGAGATCGGAAACTACAGATGTGGACCACACAGTGCCAGCTGTCCACAGTGTCATCAGACGTTCCCTGGCATGTTTAATTTACAGATGAAGACTCAAGTTCCTTGTATTTCAAGAATGTTAGCGCTTAATTCTCCTCTATTTGTCAACCGCTGTCAAGAGGAATCCATACTACAGTTCCCAATCGGAGGTACAATGACCCCTGCTACAGCTCCTGCCGTCATCAATTTGGTTTGATTCTGCTGTGGTACTCCTGCTGCTAATGTGGCAGGGCCTACCTGCCAGGTCTGCAAGCTGACATACAACTAAGCAATGCTAAACTTATAATTCATGTAAATGAGGCTACGAAGAAACTCATTATATCCTTTGTTTTCTTCTTTTTTCTGCCCGCATTGAAGGAGCTGAGTTATATGCATCTAACTGTGCTAACCCTACATTTGGCATTTTAATTTTTCACACAGTTGCTTAATCCCTCTTTAGCCAGCAAAATCTTCTGATCCTTCCTTTCTGTTTAGAGCCTACCCTTTGTCGTTTCTCCCTGCAAAGAACTGGAGTTTTACCATTGACTATTGCTTTATGCCTAAACATTTATTAATAATTGCAAAAGATATCTTTTTTAACAGTTTAGTTCAGGAGTGTCTGTCAGTCAACCTCATGTTTTTATATTAAGTCTAAATTAACTTTTAATTAATGTTAAACATCTGATAGTTATCAGTCTAATTTGATTTCATGCCATAATACTTTTGTTTATTTATATATAAAATCTTTCTCAAAAAATGCAAACTGCTCTGGTTAGGTAAACTCTTCAGTCAGTCAGATTTCAGCTTTTTCAATTTTTTCTGCTAATGGAAATGGCTCCTTATTCATACTAATGGATGATGACATCTCAGCGAGTACATAAATCTCACAGTACCTTGACCTCTTTGCAAAATCGAAAAGTCTGAACAAAATTTGACTAAACATTTGTGGGAGCTGACCTTCTCTGGTGCTACATGCCATATTTTATGATGACGGCTCTAATTATTCCTGAGATACAACCATCAGAAAATTGCCATTTTGCATTGTGTACAAGAATAAGTCCTTCTGCATTGCAACTCCCATCACAGTGTGCTAAGCACTCCAGCTGCGTTATAATGTCATATTTTTACCTGAACCTATATTTGGTTTCAACTAGGGTTAAGAATACCCATTAACTGTGTCCTCATAAATGATTCCTTCTTATTATTGCAGAAATATAGCGTGACACAGTAAAAGGAAAAGTCATACAGCACGAATATACAGATTGAGTAGTTAAAATACAGAAAGAACATGTTCAGGATTCTAAATACATCAGATTCTTCACTGACTTGCTCTGATTTCAGCATGACTACTCTGAATATAAGACGAAGCAGAATTTAGCTGTTGAGTTTAACCATCAGTCACTCAACAACAGTAGTGAAAAACACTAATTAGAGTTTCACAGGAAAAGTGATGGGGGAGTTACATGGTGGAAGAGCAGCACTGTTTGAATTTCACATTCAAGTTTGTTTTCTGCAGTCCGTAACTCTGATACACTAGCTTGAAGCATGGTTCTGAAATCTTCATCATACACTATATTTTAATTTTCTGTAGTATTTTACTGTAGCTCTTAGGCTAAAATAGCTTACTAATTAAGTGTAATTGAGTGGAAGCATCTGCCAGAGATCATTATTTCAGGAATTTTTAAGGTTTATGATTGCATTTTTGCTTTTCTTGGCTAGCTTGAATATGTTACAGTACGGAAGTCTGTTAAATCAATGTGTGGATAACACACATACACGCGCATAGGTCTTACCTGAGTCTTTTGATAACATTTGCAAAAGAAACCACAGTTAAAGCAAAACTTTTGCTCTGTACTAAAGAAAAAACAGGAAGTGCAATCTTCATTAGCAAAACTGATTTCCGTATTAAAATTCCATGTCTCTCTCCTTTTAGTTATTACTTGACTTATTCCATGCCTCCGCTTTCTTACCTCTCACTGTTTTACAGTTTTTAGTGTCCTTTTCAGAAATTTCACATCCAACTATCTTATTTACTAAGCTAATTATATACTACCGGGTGGGCACCTGGTGGCAAGGCAACACCATTGCGGACTTTCTAGGAAAGGAGTAGTGTAGTCACAATCAAATCATCAACACTCAGTGATGAATGTAAAGCCTTCAAGAACATACACAGCTATAATACAGCCCTGTCTTATATAGCTTTACATACTAGTTGCTTCGACTGTTACTTTTGTAAAGACAGATGTTTCTGGCTCTGGGTGGATTTTTTTCTTCAAACTACTATGTTTCTCAATAATCGATCATGTTATAGCTTAGGTGATGCTGGCCAAGCACAGCAGGCTTTGTGGGTCAGCATTAGATTTACACATAAGTACCAGCTCCATAATCTACCACTGGAACCTACTCAAGCCTTTTGCGATGAAACAGAAAAGTCATTGAATTATTTTTGTGAATTCTACTAAAATCAAGTATTGAAATCTACAGGCTGATCTTACAAGTGCCCCTAAAGGAAAGACATCCAGAGCCAAGATCACACACCTGGGAAACTATGGGCACAGCAAAGTAGTTTGGCTGTGAAAACCTGGAGCACAGTGATCCTCCATCCTCTTTGGGACATTTACGTGGGCTGCCTTGTACAGCTGCAGTATAAGCACAGGGAGCGGCAAGGAGGGCTAATAACTCACAACAACTCACTGGGCCTGCTCTAGTACATGTTGCTTCTTCCAATCTTTTTTTTCCTTTGCTTGTGTTTCAGGTATTGGTGAAAATCAGAATGAGTTAAATACCTGGGATGGCACAGTGGCATGTTTGTCAAGCAGGCAAGGAGAGGCAAAATAACAGATAAGAGAACGTTGCCCAAGGATGATGACACGTCTCACATTTGATGGTCCCTCAAGAACAGAGCAGTATGAAAACTACTAAGAAAGTTTTCAGGCACACTAGAGTTACAATTGGTGTCATAGAAGCAATACTCTATCACAGGACACTTTCACGGGAATGGTTCACACAGACAGAAGTGAAGGGATATACAGTGGGATTTTATAAAGTAAAAAAAACACCCAAAAAATTTAAATAAAATTGTAACATTCTGTTTCATATTGAATGTTAATACATCCAGTTCTTGTGTGAAGCCAATCTAACAATTTTATTCAGATTTTAGGGGTACTGTAACTACTTTACAGTACTCTTAGAGTGGCTGAAATTGTTGGTTTATAACAGAAAGAAAGAAACAAAGAGGAAGTCAGGCAAAAATGCCAGGAGGCCTGCATGGATGAACAAGGAGCTCTTGAATTAAATCTGGCCAGGGACATCAGGGGCAACAAGAAAAGCTTGTATAGGTATGTCAGTGACAAAAGGAAGGCTAGGGAAAATGTGGACCCACTCAGGAAGGAAACGGGGGACCTGTTTATCCAGGATATGGAGAAGGCTGAGGTGCTCAATAACTTTTTTGCCTCGGTCTTCACTTGCAAGTGCTCTAGCCACAATGCCCAAGTCTCAGAAGGCAAAGGCAGGGAGTGGGGGAGTGAAGAACTACCCACTGTAGGAGAAGATCAAGTTTACTACCATCTAAGGAACCTGAAGGTGCACAAGTTCATGGGACCTAATGAGATACATCTGTGGGTCCTGAGGTAACTGGCGGATGAAATTTCTAAGCCATTATCCATCATATCTGAGAAGTTGTGACAATCAGGTGAAGTTCCCACTGACTGGAAAAGGGGGAACATAACCCCCATTTTCAAACCGGGTAAAAAAGAAGACCCAGGGAACTACAGGTCTCACCTCTGTGCCTGGCAAGATCATGGAGCAGATCCTTCTGGAAACTATGCTAAGGCACATGGAAAAGAAGGAGGCGATCAGTGACAGCCAACACGGCTTCATTAAGGGCAAATCATGCCTGACAAAACTGGTGGCCTTCTACAATGGGATTACAGTGTGGGTGGATAAGGGAAGAGCAACTGATATCATCCTGCTGAACTTGAACAAAGCATTTGACACTGTCCTGCACAACATCTGTCTCTAACTTGGAGAGACATGGATTTGATGGATGGACCACACAGTGGATAAGGAATTGGCTGGATCATAGAATTATAGAATCGTTTAGGTTGGAAGGAACCTTAAAGATCTAGTTCCAACCCCCTTGCCATGGGTAAGGACACCTCCCACTAGACCAGGTTGCTCAAAACCTCATCCAGCCTGGCCTTGAACACTTCCAGGGATGGGGCACCCACAACTTCTCTCAGCAACCTGTTCCAGTGCCTCACCACTCTCACAGTAAAAAATTTCTTCCTGAGATCTAATCTAAGTCTACCCTCTTCCAGTTTGAAGCCATTACCCCTCGTCCTGTCACTACATACCCTTGTAAAAAGTCCCTCTACAGCTTTCTTGTAGACCCCTGTCAGATACTGGAAGGCTGCTATAAGGTCTTCCCGGAGCCTTCTCTTCTCCAGACTGACCAACCCCAACTCTCTTAGTCTGTCCTTATGGCAGTGATGCTCTAACCCTCTGATCATCACTCGTCACTGCTCACCACTTGGACATCGAGCCATTGACTGCAACTCTTTGAGTGTGACGATCTAGCCAATAATGTTCAAATTGTTGCAGTCAATGACTTGACATCCAGGTGGAGACCCGTGATGAGTGGACTTCATCAGGGGCTGATATTGGGACTGGCTCTGTTTAGCATCTTTGTTGGCAATATGGATGTTGGGACTGAGTGCACCATCAGCAAGTTTGCTGACAACACCAAGCTGCGTGGAGCGGTCAACACACTGGAGGGAAGGGATGACATCCAGAGGGACCTGGACAGGCTTGAGGGGTGGGCCAAGTGCAAGGTTCTGCATGTGGATTGGGGCAATCCCATGCACAAATACAGGCTGGGCAGAGAATGGATTGAAAGCAGCCCTGATGAGAAGGACTTGGACGTGTTGGTAGATGAGAAGCTGAACATGAGCCAGCAATGTGAGCTCGCAGCCCAGAAAGCCAACAGCATTCTGGGCTGCATCAAAAGAAGTGTGGCTAGCAGGTTGAGGGAGGTGATTCTGCCCCTCTACTCCACTCTTGTGAGACCCCACCTGGAGGGGGTGTCCAGCTCTGGGGCCCCCAACATAAGAAGGACATGGACCTGTTGGAGTGGGTCCATAGGAGGGCCACGAAGATGATGAGAGGGCTGGAGCACCTTTCCTCTGAAGACAGGCTGAGAGAGTTGGGATTGGTCAGTCTGGAGAAGAAAAGGCTCCAGGAAGACCTTATAGCAGTCTTCCAGTACCTAAAGGTACAGGAAAGATGGGGTAGGGCTCTTTATCAGGCAGTGTAGTGATAAGATGAAGTGTAAGGGTTTAAAACTGAATGAGAGTAGATTTAGATTAGATATTAGGAAGAAATTTTTTACTGTGAGGGTGGTGAGGCACTGGAACAGGTTGCCCAGAGAAGTTTTGGATGCCCCAACCCTGGAAGTGTTCAAGGCCAGGTTGGATGGGGCTTTGAGTAACCTGGTCAAGCGGAAGGTGTCCCTGCCCATGCTAGAGGGATTGGAACTAGATAATCTTTAAGATCCCTTCCAACCTAAACCATTCTATAATTCTATGATTTTGTGAAAAAAAGTCCTTTTTTTTCTTCTGTAACCAATCCCATATTCAGAAGTAAGGTGGTTGCTTCTGCAAAGCAAATAATTTCGTCCACTTTAAAAGTATTCAAACATTTTAGCATATATTCAAGTTACAAAGGCTGTAATGTTCACCTTTCTACTACTTCGGTATAAATTAATGTTGTTAGTAGTAGTGCTCAGTCGAAAGCACCAATGTTATTTCAAAATATGGTTTGCTTCCATTAGGTACAAGCTTCTATACCTCTGCATTCCTCAAAATACTCAAAATTATCTGCAGAAAGTAGATGAGCACTGTATGGGGCAAACCACAGGGCATTCTGCTGGGTAATGGCCATTGGATTTTCACAGTTCCTAGTTCCTGGGCAATCTTCATGATTTGTTTAGACATCAGTATGCTTGCGATCCTGGGTCTCTTATAAACTGCTGATATATTCAGTAAATACAGTACTCTAATATGACCTTTTTGGAAATCTAGGTCACCTATACGTGTTTTTTCAGCTACCGTATAAACACCAGATGGTAATATGAACTGCAGGTGACATCTAATTTTTTTCACAAAAATTAGTAACAGAATTTTGGTGTGGAATTGTCCAAAACAAACAAAATCCCAAAATAACCAAAATATTTACTTTCAGGAAGTGTATAAACAGTTTTTAGGTACATGTTTTTAAAGTAATCAATTATTATGTGCACTATTATATGTGTTCCTGTTGTCGAATTTTTTTCCATGCGCTTCATCTCTCCCAGAAGCAAGGAAATTATTTCATAAATGATTTGTTTGTTGTGACTACACATTAGAGTCAAATTTAACAGTTCTATGATGTCTAATCCATACTAGTTTCTTGTTTAATCAAATTTGATTTTATGCAGAAATATATGAAAAAAATATAGGAAAATACATGTACAAACTGTGATAGTACAAGTATAAACTATAATAAAAGTACATTTCTTGTCAGTTGGAAAGACATGTATCTACTGATAATGTATTCATCAATCTTTCAACTTATCAAGCAGACACTTAAAACTGAAAATTGTAGGGGAGCTCAAAATGAAAGAGCCTTTGTTGTCAGTGTGAAAGAAATTAGCATTCTGAAATGCAGGACTGATGCAAACCTTAAAATAAAATATTGCAGGGTATACTTCAAACAAAATTCTTTCGTGTTCCGCTAGTAAATGCAAAAGTGTTCCAATATTTTAAATTTCCTAAGTTTTCCTTATTTTTGTCCACAAAACTTTTCACTGCTGTTCTTCAAGTATCATGCAGTAAATCTTTATTCATTAGATATTTAATAATTTCTGTCTCTTCTGTTCATTAATTACTTCTGTGTAGTCTTAAATTTACAGTTGTTAATAGTTCACTTAAAACCACAGGGATTCTAGTCACAAAAAAAATTGTAGAAACAATGTAAAGTATTGGCAATATATTCCTCAAGATATTTGCATATCTTTTTCTCCTGTGTGAATTCATCTGCAGAGGTAATAAGCTACAGTATAGCTTCATTTTTTGGGGAAGGTTACAGAAGACCTGCCAAAAAAAAAAATCAGATTTAAAGATTTTTCCAAAGTCTTGATGAGTTCTATATATAAGATCACAATATACCCTTTTTTATAGACCTCATTTACACACAAAGTGAACCTGTTTCATTAGAACTGCTTCAGTTAGACTGTCATCAAATGCCTATGTGAAGAGACATTAAAGTCTTAAAGCCACTTACTTTTATAGTTAGATGTACAAAAGACTGGAGATCTGATGTTGAGGTGCTGTGCAACTATTCTAATGTACATTGTGGGCTATCTTTTTGCAAACCTTTGACAGTACTAGGAATCCAAATTGTGAATGAAAACCCAATTATGAAACATGTATTAACAAAACAAAACAACTGCTTCTTACCAAAGGAACAAATGGGAAATGGACACAGAGTGTGCTAGAGTTGAAGTAATACTAACAGGTTTTGTAAGCTTTTTTGTAGACACGAATATGCTTTGTAAGTTTTAAGCTCTTGCCTAAATTAGATTAACAAGAGATGTTAGATTAAGAATAATACAAATGGTTATAAATGGGAGGCTCAAGAAGCAGTAACCTTTTCACCAGTTTTAGAAGAATATAAGAGTTAGACTCAAAGTTAGTTTCCTTGGAGATAGGTGACATTACTTACATAATTTTTTCCTATTTATAATGATGTCATTTACATTAATGATTAGAAGAAGGACTTGCCTTAGAATCCTAGAGTGTTTCTGACAATGACCCTCTTTTTTACACTAACATTCTTACCTGCAGGTACAAGAAAGTCCTCACTTTCTTGTAACTGTCTGAAGCTTGGACAAAGTTTACCCCTAAAAGACTTGCTACTTACCTGTTTCTCAACAACTTTAAACCTCTGCATTACAATATTTAAATTATTCGTCTCTATTTCTTGCAGGAAGAGGCCTATCTGAAAGCACTGCTCAAACAAATGAAACCTAGACTACATCTGCCAGTATCTAATTGACTAGATTACTCCTGTATGTGTTGGGAAAACAGAGAAGCATGGAAGTGTTTTGTCATGTAACTGTCGCATTTACATTCTCAGTTAATTGGAACAGAGGCTAAAGGATGATAGTCACCCAGGAAAAAATTGCAAATTGACTTTATATAGTGTGAAAGTAAGAGAGATTGGCCTGAAGCTACCTAACTTATAAGTCCATTGGCAGCTTATACCCACAATCTAATTCAAAAAAGCAATAAACTGTTAAGACAGTAGCCCTGTGTGGGACAACATATCCATCCAACATACAACACCATACTGAAGTCTGAGCCCAAGATGGAACCATCACACATAAGGGCCAGACCACCATCCAGGACTGGGACACATCACATTATTGAAGGGAGTGTCCTGTTCTGCTTGATCCATAGGGCTGATCACAAATGGATGGGAGAGGCTTGGCACTTGACTGACATGAATGTGTGAGTAGAGTCTCATGATGAGACTCATGAAGATTCACAGAAGCAAACACAAAGTCCTGCACCTAGGGAGGAATAACCTGATGCACCAGTACAAGCTGGGGCCAACCAGCTGGATTTGCAGAAAAGGCTCTGGTGGTGTTGATGGGCAACAAGTTGAACATGAGTCAGCAATGTGCCCTTGTGATAAAGAAGGCCAACAGCATCCTGGGGGCTCTCAGCAACAGTGTATATAGTAGGTGCAGGGTCATGATTCTTCCTCTCACCACTGATGAGACCCCATTGGAGTGCTATGTTCAGTTCCGGGCTGCGCAGTAGGAGAGTCATGGACATACTGGAACAAGGCAAGCAAAAGGTAATGAAGATGATTATGGGACTGGAACATCTTTCATAAAAAGAATGACAGAAGAGTTGGGACTGCTTAGTCCAAAGAGGAGAAGGCTCAGTGGCAATCTCATGAATGTATGCAAATCTCTGATGAGGGTAAGCCAAAAATGGAGGCCAGGCTCTTCTCAGTGGTGCTTAATGAGAGACCAAGGGGAAATAGGCACAAATAAAAATACCAAAAATACCATTTGAACATAAGAAAAATTTTTTTACGGTGAGGATGTTGAGCCCTGGAACACTTGCCCAGGCAAGCTGTGGAGAGTGCATCCTTAGAGATACTCAAAACCTGACTCAACATAACCCTAAGTGATTTATCATAGTTGGGCCTGCTCTGAGCAGTGGGGTTGGAGTAGGTGATCTCCAGAGGTGCCTTCTAAACTCAAAGATTCTGTGATTCTATGAACAGAAATAAAAGTAGTTTTTTATCTCAAATAGAAACTGCTATCCACTCACTTTGCCCATCCTTCTTAGTAAATAACTTTTAGGTTATACATCGCAGTGTGGTGTGACCCAGCTCTTGCAGCTGCCCTACGTAAACTCATCCATGACAGTATTACATAATTAATATTTTCAGAAACAGTCTTCTAGAATAAGTGTTCTTTTTTTATATATTAGTTTGTTTTTCTTAAACTGTTTCCTTAAGAATTCTCTTAGTTTTGAAGTCATGCCTGGAGGAATGTGAAATTTAATAATTCTTCTTGCAAAATTGTATTGCAGATTGTATTACTTATGAGATTCAATTACTCATATATAAAATAAGCTTCTGATTCCTATCCAATTCATACCTCTGTCTAGTACAGAACTTTACAAACTTGCTTTGTTTGCAGACATAGTAGCAGGGTGCCTTCAAGCCACAAACATATGAACGCTGAATTTAGCTGTACAGCCAGCTTTTTTGCATTCTGCTTTGTGAACAAAATCTGCAGGAAGAATTCCTCTCTAACATTTCCTATCTGCACTGGTTTTGCAAGAACTATTGTCAATAATGTAAGAAATGCTAACCTATTAATCACAAGGCTTCCATAAGAATTGAGTCAATTTATACAAACTCAGAGCTTTGTTTTCCAATAGCTGATAAAATGTTTTATTTCAGCATAGGAATTGAAATAAAAGCTACAAAAAAACCTAGCAAATACTCTCTCTTGCAAATGTTGGTAAGCCTTTTTCATCTGTACCCTACTAAATGACCTTTGGCTCTAAATCTTGTATACAGGTCCTCAAGTGAGAAATGACACAATTAGCCCATGTTAGTACTGACAGGTTATCCATACAACCCAGATGATGTTCCCCAAAAGAAGAAAAAAGGAATTTGAATATGCTCAAAATAGGAGACTCGGAAACAAAATGATACAAAGACCAAAGGGAAGGCTAAAGAAGACAATCTATTAAACTCTTTTCAAACTTTGTCTCCATATAATGTTCATTTCTGTGATATACCTTATTGTTCTTATCACACTTATCACACAGAATTTTCTTCCACTCACACTGACAAACCAATCAGTGGTATTGTTAATAATGGAAACTGTTTTGTCTGCTTTTCCAGTTGTCTTAGTGTACCACACCAAGTGTTGTTCTCTTTATGCTCCCTTTAAATATCTCTCTATACTAGTTGATATTCTTAGAAAACCTTAGATGTGGGCATATGGCCCTAGATCTTTCTATCATTATTCCACAGTGGATTCACAGAAACTCAGGATGAAAATTGTTCTAAATCCCATTATGAATCCACTCTATGGTCATTTGTTCCTTTTAAGATGTTTTATTTCTATTTTAGTTGATTTATCCATACATATTTTGACACTTTAGAAATCAGTCTTGACTGTAAGTCACACAGATCAGTCATGTTTTGAGCAACCATTTCTTAGTTGATGGTGACATCTTTACTAGACATTACAACTCTACCCTTTTCTTTTGCCTTAAATAAAATTAGTTTGCTACAATCATTCTAATTCAAAATTGTTCATGTTTATGGTCCATCACTTTTGTAATAAACAAAAAAAAAAACCCTACAAAGAATCTTAAGAACAAACTCATTGCTTTTACTAATATATCGAACTGTCTGACATTGGACTGTCCTGTCCCCCGCCCCCCCCCAAAAAATTATCTTCTGCATTTTTCCTTGAGAAATCTGTGTATCTATTTACAAGACCTTATCCATCTGCTTTGATTTGCAGTAAGGTTTTCCTTCTAAAGATGTATTTTGCTTCAGAGCAGTGAAAAAGAAAAGAAAAAAAGAAAACAAGTTCATTTTTAAAGCTATCATGGAAAATATCATTTTATAAGTCAAAGGGTGCAAAAGGACCCATGCAATATATTTTGTACAAAACCTAAATGCATACTATTAAAAATATTGTTTCAAGTGTTTATAAAGCTGGGATTTGCCAGATTTATCCATACTTTTTGAAAATGTGTTTACCAACTTTTGCAATTTTCTCCCTCTTTTATAAGTATTATTATCATAATATCTGTTTTTCTTTTCCTTGTATATGAAATCAGATGATATTCCCCTTATCAGTGGACTCTATCACATACTTGCCATCTTCCCCACTTCTTGCTGTGAACAGGATATGTCAGGACGTCATTTCCTTTCCCAAGTTTTAAGTGCTTGGACTGACAAAACAGTATTTATTCTATCTTACACTAGAAAAACATCTTCAAAGAATAAGGTAGGAAGAAAACTGAGTATTCAGCAGGACTGTGAATCTAAAGGTATACTCATATTCTCAGCCTATATGGAGGACAGGAATATTGTGGGAGAGTAATTGCTCCTTCACATTTTTTGTGGGCTGATAACAGTGCCTACTTTAAGACATCCTCCATGATGAAATGGCATCATTTGACTAGTACTCCATGAATTGCCTTGCAGACTCAATGCAGTTACATCAACATTTTGGGAAGACTCTCTGACTGAGTTTATGACAGCCATACCTACATCAGCAAATTAAACAAGCCAGGGAAGACAATAGCATGAATAAATCACTGACACATCTCCCACCCAAAAAAAGCCAAACCAAACCAAACCAAACCAAACCAACCCAGCACATTAAAATACCTAGAAGACATTTTTCCTGACACACACTGTCCTCTGAATATCCCTTGACCTTTCTCTTAGAGAACGCTTCTGGGCCTGGACCAAAACTATGCAATAGAATGCTCTAACACTTAAACAGTACTAAACCAATCTTGTGGCCTGGTTCTACTTAGTTGACAAAATACTTATAATGTCATGGACCTAGGCTCCAAGTCTGGTTACTAGACAGTTATTTTTACTTGGAATTTCAGGTTAGCCAGCATTAAAAAAAACCTCAAAAGAAATATCAACTTATTTCACAACTGAGGGAATTTTCCTGTTTGTTGAGTTGTTCACTCATTGGTTTTATGCTCCCTGCAATGTATTTGTCTTTTTCTTTTATTTCAAATTACTTTTTCTTACTTTTCTCCTGTACCATTACTGTACTATTGGAAGTGAAAAAATATCTGCACCCAAAAGCAGACCCAATGCTATTTTACTAGCAGAGTTCTTGCAGTTTTCCTGATAGTTTGCAGCTCATGCCCTTCTGACTGATAATAATGAGGTTCTTGAGATGTAACTGTAGGGCATTCTTATTAAAGGGATCTCTTGTTTGACCATTATCTAACCTCTGGGTCTCCTTTTTAATGAGGCTGAGATGTTTCAAAGTAGAGACACTAAAGGTTGTCTTTGTTATCTGTCTCATTCTTACAAAAATACCCCAAAACGTTTCTTCTAAGGAATGGTCAAGAATTTGAATAGAATATAAGAATATAAGAAGTAAAGAATATAAGAATGTAAGAAAATAAGAAAGAAAGCTGTAATATTATGGGGTTTTAATTAGGTTTTCTGTCTCTGTTTTTTTATTAAGTGTAACTCGCAGATATTTCCATTCTAAAACATTTCTGTTTCATGATGCAAAACATTTCTGTTTCATGATGCAAAACATTTTTACACTATGATAATGATCAGAGATAATATTGTTAACACCATCAAGGAAAGAAAACAGTTCTCAGTAATTCCACTGTACTTCAAAATCAGATATTCCTATATGAAAAATAGCAATTAATATTTGTTTAGTTCCCCCCTATTGGTTTTTGTTTTTCACTGCTTTTACCGTAAGTTGGGTTACTTTTTATTGTATTTTAAAAAATCGAATAAGCATATGCTTATTCATTTTAGCTTTTATTTCCTTGGTTTATACACAGAATCTGATTAGATATATCAATACGGTATCATGGAATCAAGGAATCATGGAATTTTTAGAGTTGGAAGGGACCTCCAGAGATCATCTAGTGCAACTCCCCTGCTGACACAGGAATGCCTACAGCACATTACTCAGGACTGCATCCAGGTGGGTCTTGAAAATCTCCAGAGAAGGGGACTCCACAACCTCCCTGGGCAGCCTGTTCCAGGGCTCTGTCACCCTCACTGTAAAGAAGTTCTTTCTTAGGTTTGAATGGAACTTCCTATGTTCCAACTTGTGCCCGTTGCCCCTCGTCCTGTCACTGGGAACCACTGGCTCCATCCTCCTTCAGCCCACCCTTTAGATACTTGTAAGCAAGAATAAGGTCTCCCCTCAGCCTTCTCTTCTCCAGGCTCAAGAGTCCCAGCTCTCTCAGCCTTTCCTCATCAGGGAGCTCCTCCAATCCCCCAGTCATCTTTGTTGCCCTATGCTGGACTCTCTCCAGAAGTTCTCTGTCCCGCTTGAGCTGGGGAGCCCAGAACTGGACACAGTATGCCAGTCGTGGCCTCACCAGTGCCGAGTAGAGGAGGAGAATGACCTCCCTCGACCTACTGGCCACACTCTTCCCTGTGCAGCCCAGGATTCCATTGGCCTTCCTGGCGACAAGGGCACATTGCTGGCTCATGGATAATTTACTATCTACCAGGACCCCCAGATCCTTCTCCTCAGAACTGCTTTCCACAGGTCCACCCCTAACCTATATTGGTGCCTAGCATTCTTCCTTCCCAGATGCAGGACCCTACACTTGCTCTTGATGAACCTCATGAGGTTCTTTTCTGCCCAGCACTCCAGCCTGTCCAGGTCACGCTGCATGGCAGCGCAGACCTCTGGAGTGTCGGCCACCCCTCCCAGTTTGATATCATCAGCAAACTTGCTGAGGATGCACTCTGTCCCCTCATCCAGGTCATTGATGAATATATTGAACAAGATTGAACTGCGTATTGACCCCTGGGGGACACCACTGGTTACAGGCCTCCAACTTGACACTGCTCCATTAAGCACAACCCTCTGAGTTCTGTCACACAGCCAGCTCTCAGTCCACCTCACTGTCTCTTCAATACACCAACAGACAACAAGAAACATTCAGAAAAATAATTTTCTTAGTGAAAAATTTACATTTGCAAAGAAAACTTTTTCTTTAAAGTTTCAAAAATAGCCATTTTTGTTTCAATTTTGTTAGAATATGATTTGGAATACAAGTAACACAAAAAATATTATTCTAAGAGAAAGAGATGGCAGCTTGTTTAAAAACAGAAAGGGGAGAAATTCCTTGTTCATTTTTTACAGAGCTGGTTTGTATAATGTTTTGCAGAAATCTGTAAGATTGAAAAGTCATTGAAGTGGAAGCATCTCTTCAGAAGTGGCTTGCAGTAACTTTTCTGTCTTCTAGACAGCAGTAATGTGAATAAACACTGAATAAATATGACCAGCATCACATCATAGTGTGTGAACAGAGGTATGATCAGCATCTGAAAAAATCAAAATATGTTGGAAAAAAAATCTAAAAAAATACAAATATATATCGATGCTGATAAAATACCGGATAAAAAAATAACCTAATTTGAGCAGTTTCTCTACAGTATAACTTCCATTCTAAATATAGTAAACCAAATGTTCAAAATTTCTCTTAAGAGAATATATGCAGAAATCAAGGTAGAAATATGTAGATTGTAATCAAAAGACTCATATTTTCCTTCTCTTGCTCCAGCACCCCATGTATATACCCTCTGAAGGCTCAGAATTATCTTCGTACTGACCAACTTCTGATCAGTTTCAAAATGCTCTTATCGAATGCCTGGGAACTTTGTCTTTGGGTGACTCCAAAACAAAGCAATATAAAGCTGGAAAGATATAGCTCGCATGGAAGATCAAATGATTTTTTGTCTGAGTTTAGTCAACTTTTTTGTTGGTACACACTAGGCTTATTTGTTATACCTCTGTGTTGTTTCTCCTTGTTTGATAACAGATGGTTTATTAAGATTGTGAGTTTTATAGCAACTCTGCTAATCAACTTCCTTTCTAATGTCCTATTCAGATCTTCAAACCACCTCACAGCTTTCTATCGAATTGAAACAAAGCAAAAAATGTTTTCAGAAACACAGAAAGTTTCCCCATGTTTGCCCTCTAGAAATGGAGAACTTGGTACACAGTCTCCTCAGGGTAAGAGTCTCATTTAGTTAATGTCATTTTTAGTGAATCAGAAGAAATTTAGAGAACAACCATGAACTATTTAAAACATTATCACTCATAACTTGAGACAAAGCTTTACTGATCTTGGATTTTGGGCAAATTTTCCCTTAGTTACCTGGCTTTTGCTGAAATCAGTGTAAATTTATGTGTTCTTCATTGAGCTAAACTACTATTTCATGTTTTCAGATGTGGCAGGTATCAGGAAGACACTGCATTTTGGAACATCATTTCAACATGCTTTTAAAACTAGTTGTTGTACCCACACACAAATTAATAGACTTGACATTGCTTCCCTATGTAAACATAAAAAACCTGTAAATCTTATTAAATTAGTTGGGTGTAAGACAACTTGAAAGAAGTGAAGTGCAGAGAAGAAAGGTGTCACGGTTTAACCCCAGCCGGCAGCTAGAACCACGCTCACTTGCTCCCTCCCCCCCACACTCCCACCAGTTTGGATGGGGGAGAGAATTGGAAGAGTAAAAGTGAGAAAAAAACTCATGGGCTGAGATAAAGACAGTTTAATAAGTAAAGCAAAAGCCATGCATGAAGCAAAGCAAAATAAGGAACTCATTCACTACTTCCCATCGGCGGGCAGGTGTTCAGCCATCTCCAGGAAAGCTGGGCTCCATCACGCATAACAGTTACTTGGGAAGACAAATGCCATCACTCCAAATGTCCCCCCCTTCCTCCTTCTTTCCCCAGCTTTATATACAGAGGATGACATCACATGGTATGGAATATCCCTTTGGTGAGCTGGGATCAGCTGTCCCAGCTGTGTCCCCTCCCAACTTCTTGTGCACCCCCAGCCTGCTTGCTGGTGGGGCAATATGAGGAGCAGAAAAGGCCTTGACTGCCTAGCAACAACTAAAAACACCAGTGGGCTATCAAAAGTATTTCTCATCCCAAATCCAAAACATAGCACTATACCAGCTGCTAATAAAAAGGTTAACTCTATCCCAACTAAAACCACAACAAAAGGCTAATCCATTGAGGAAGAATAATTTGAAAATGTAAAAGATCCAGAAACATGGTAAGAATCCAAAATTCCTTGGGGTTTATCTGATTATATTTCTGGAGTTTGCTTCTCACTAATTTTCCTGGAAACACACTTGTCTAACAGTTTCTTTTTTCATTCAGAGAGAAATGTGAATCTGAACTAGCATTGCACAAGTGTCACTCAAGCAGTGAAGCAGATTAAAGAGGTTATGTGAAGCCATGTTCCTTCCCCAAACACAAGGGACCTGTTTTTTGATGTGACTAGTCTTGAGATATTTTCATTCCCACCTTATTTGAAGATACTTGTTTTGTTTGACTCCAGCTGTGTAATCCCCAGCAGTATAGACTTATGGTTTAGACTTCAAAGTTTTGCTGTAAATTTATTTTAGACCTTTCCTCTCTCCCATCCAAAACCAGCCCTCTTTTCTGTGTGGGTGGTGGCACGGTGGAGGTAGGAGAATTAGGAGAATGATTTATCTGAAAGTTTGTGCATTACATTTAGATTGTATGCAAGCGTCGGCAGGTTTCTGCAGATTACTAAATATTGACACAAGCGCTATAGATGCCTAGGGCGCCCTTGTCGTGACAGTGCAAGGTTGACTCTGGGAGCAGAGAAAAAGCAGCTCAAATATTGTCAGTGATGTCACTATGATTTTTAAACAGAGGTGAGGGGAAGAAAGTAGGTGTCCTGAACTCATAAGAAATGCCAGACAACTAGAGATTTTGAGAAGATGATACATAAACATAACCCAGAGATAAATGGTGTTCTAGTTCAAAGCTGAGCCTGTAGTGATTTCCTGCCTTAAAAGCTTAGCCTTTATATTGCCAAATATGTTAAAACCAACATGAATTGCTTTCATATGGATAGAAAAATATATCAATGTCACAGCTGTCAGTGGCAATTTCTAAAAGCTTACCGTCAAGTCTCTTACTCCTGATTTTTTCATAGATTAGGAATTTACCTTCTGGTAATTTAAGCCTGACTGCACTCACTCTGTCACTGACTGTTACCCTCTGCTGTCCAAGGATCTTTTGACAGGGTTCAGAATACCACTCTCAGTTTGGATGTGTATGTTTTTGTCCTTTCCTTAATCTTTTTATAATTCCTTCTTAAAAATTTATTCTTTTCATTTGCTTTGGTTTATTTTTTCATCTAGGTCACGCAAATTTGGAATTATGCTTTTCAGGAGAAGATAAACATACTTACTGTTGTCAAAGAGAGAAAATACAGAAGGAGAATGAGATACTGAGTAATCACCTTCTTAAACTTTTTATCTGAGTAGAATTTGCTGTCCTGTTTCGTGTTGTAGGGGACAGACATTGGACCATGCTGAGCACAAACCACTGTGATCAGATTTTCAAAAGGTATGATACTTAAGAGTTTAACAGAAAATGATTCTCCAAAGAGCTTTAAACTGGGAAATACCATATTTAAAACAATGACTTGCTGTGAAACTATAAGGATCTTATCCAAACTTACTTCTTACATTTAAAGGCAGGAAAATAAAAAAATGTAAAAAAAAATTAAAAATAGCTATACTACTGTAGGAGTTGGAAGTGTCCATTTTAAAAAATTTTAGAATTATTTTTGTTTTCAAAGTATTTTATAAAAAAGTGCTTTTAATGAAATATCAAAACAAAGAATGTAAAAAATATTCTTATGAAATATTCTAACTGTCCACAAATTACAGTTTTTCTTGGATATTTTTTCTTAAGCAATTTCAAAGTATTGGTTTTTCATTTCACTTCTGAATGATTTGCATTTAGTAAATCCATTTTTTTTATCAACATGATGTACATTTTGATAAGCCAGAGAAGGGAGTCCTGATATGTGTGTTAACAGAATGGAACTGAAAACACTGGCATTAAAAGTTTAAGTTATACACACTTCTATTAAGTCTTCAGAGGCATTCATACTTGAAAATCGTAGGAAAAGAGACCTCTGTTGGCCTCTATTTAGGATCGGAAAAGTTCACCTGGATCACTGAGTCAACTTATTGCGACCATCAATCCTGCTACCTGTAAGTGAAGTACAGTAGCTAGCACAAGAAATCAAACTGAGGAGTTGAATATATCTTAATCAAGAAAGTTCACTGTTACCTGTAGAAAACCGGTTAAAGGATTAAGATACTGCATACTTTATTTATTTATTTGTATAATATACAGGTGATCTACTCTCATGTCGTACCAGAAAAATTCAAGGCCCTCTTAATAAACTGTATCTATTCTATGGATAAAACTAATCATGATGAGTAGCTGTTAAGGATGTTGGTGGATCCAGGCAGAAACATTGGGTCTTTTATATTTTTAGAGAAAACTTTTGCATCCAAGCCTTACCACCACAATACCTGGAAACATGATAAAGTTAAGACCCCTTAAGTACACATTTTAGAATCTTCTTTTTATGCCACTGTAAGTTCCTTGTCTTGTGCAATTTTCAAACTTTAACTAGGAATCAATGAAAAGAAATTAGCCTTTTTTTAACAAAATGTGGAAAAATAACCCCTAGTGAACCTCAGAGTTGAGGGAGAGCACCTTCTGGCATCGAACTCCTCCTAGCAAAGGACTTAGAATCCTGACAGCACCTCATTCTTTCTCCATTGCTGCTTGAGATAACCTGGCACCACAGACCTTAACACAACCAGAATGCACATGTAAACATAGCACACCAGAAAAAAGGGGTAGATACTAGGGTGTTTTCTATAAAAAAATTAATGGTATTACTAATGGGACTTTTCTGTAATAGATAAGTTAGACTACAAGTGTTTGTACCATTGTAAGTATTTTACTATAAAAGGAGGTCATCTCTAAATCCAAAATATAAATTTTCCTGGACTGCCACTTTCAAGTATATTTTATAGGAAGTGTCTAAATGAAAACTACTACTATTGATTTATTCTTCTAAAGCACTAAGGCATTTTGCACAAGTATGTGTTGGCAACTTAGTTTGACTTTCCTGCATTCCAGTCACCTGATACACTTTTTTTTCTTAAATCCACCCCCCCCAGCCTCCCCTTAAGTCAGCACTATAGTAGGATCTTCTTTGGAGCCTCTGTCTGTTTGGACAAATATATATCTGTCCAGAATAACATGACAAAACCAAAAGCAACATTTAAGACCAGATCATCAAGCAGCAATTTATTTTTTAGATCTGACATGGCAAAGTATACAATAGCTCTCCTTAGAGGCACCCAAATCTGAGATAGAAGACAGCAGCAACTTGACAGAAAAAGTTGTTGAAGGACAAATTGTTAAAAAGCAAATTTTGAGCAACTACCCATATTTAGGGTGGGATCAGATATGAAATTTTTATCTAACTTGATACTTGTGGTGGGCTTGCCTTGGCTAACAGCCAAACTCCCATCCAGGCACTCAATCCCTCACCTTCCTTAGTGGGGCAAGTGGTGGAAATAAGAACAAGAAATATTGAGATAAAGACAATGACGTTTCTTACCAATTACTATCATGGGGAAAAAAAAAATTGACTTGGGCTAAACTAATTTATCTCTTGCCTATTCAGAGAAGGTTCAGACTTGACATCAGGAAGCATTTCTTTACAGAGGGGGTGGTCAAACACTGAAAGAGGCTTCCTAGAGAGGTGGTTGATGCCCCAAGACTGTCAGTGTTTAAGAGGGATTTGGACAATGCCCTTAATAATATGCTTTAACTTTTGGACAGCCCTGAAGTGGTCAGGGGTGCCCTGGTCAGATGACAGTTGTAGATCCCTTCAAACTGAAAATATTCTATTCTATTCTATTCTATTCTATTCTATTCTATTCTATTCTATTCTATTCTATTCTATTCTATTCTATTCTATTCTATTCTATTCTATTCTATTCTAAATAGATTTATGTACTGAGAAACAAGAAGACAAAGATTAAAAAACCACCTTTCCTCCAACCTCCCCCAGGCTCAACTTCACTCCTTCAAGACCAATTCTTCTTCCTACCCTGCCCTGAGCAGCACAGGTGGGATGTGGGGGTTATTGTCAGTACACAGTGGTTCCTCTCTCTCACTTCTTCCTTCTCACGCTTTTCCTCTGCTTTGACATGGACTCTTCCATGGGCTGCAGCGGACAATCTGCTGTGGTGCCTGAGGCACCTCCTTCTCCTCCTTGGACCTTGGTGTTCCCTCTGCTGGTTCTTACTGTTTTTGTTCCCTCCGCCTCTTTCTATCTGATGTATTTTGACCTTTCTTAAAAAGTAACACAGAGGTGCCAACAGATTGGCTGATGGGATCAGCTGTGTCCTGTGGTGAGTTTGTTTCTGGCACAGGAGAGCCCCTGATCTCTTCTTAAAGCAGCCATCCTTGCTAACAAAGCAGACCACCTGCTACCAAAACCTTGCCATGGACAATCAATATAGTACTTGTCTAAATTTTCTTCCACAAAATGAGACCTACAGTCAGATGCAACACATGCCTACATCTGGGATCCCATATTTCGGTTCAGATCCAGAAAGTAAATCTTTATATCCAGGAAATATAGAAGACAAAAAATGTAATACCTGAAGATACTATGAAATAATTTAATGAAGAATAGAATCATAAATATGCATTCTATAATCTCCCTTCAATAACAACAAGTACACTTGCCAGTTTCCCATGACTTCTATGATCTCTGCATTTTCCATATAGACAAAACATGTGATGTATCCCGGCAATTTATTGATCTCTCTAGTTTGATACCCTAAACAGTTATTTTACTTTGGCTGTGTCTAGAGGTATTATTGAGAATAATCCTCCATTGTAGATAATTTCTTAATGCTTGTTGCCCCATGAGGATTTAAGGTTGGGTATTCTTGTCAGGAAATGGAGGAGGAGGACGGTGTGGTACAGCTAGAAGAGACCACTAAATATCAGGCTGACAGTATGAGGGAAGGGGAGACGACAATAGTGGTCTTCTCTCTGGTATTACAAGCTTCCTGTTATTCAAGAATTATTATTTCTAATTGATTAGAGCATAGTCATCTTGAATACATCCTATCTGGTATGAGAACACATCAGAAAGTTAATTTGTTTTTAGATTAGCTTTTAAATTCTTATGCTGCCATTAAGATGGCAACAGTATCTGTAGGACCTTGATTATAACACTATATTTCTAAAACCTCCATTAAGCTATTTTGATAAATGTGTAATGCAGCGTTAGATGAAACAAAGCACATGAAGCACACCTTATTCAGAGCATGTTAGAACAAATTATAATACAAAATACCTGAAAAAAATTATTCAGACAATCATTGAATCTTAATGAGGGACAGGTTTTCAGAATTAAGAGCAAGCAGAAGAATACATATTTTCTTCTTTGGTATATTTCAAGACCCAAGTTAATTCATATTACTGCTCCAGTGGGATTTATATTGAGACATATGTGTTAGCAAATTTTGCTATAACATAGTGGGATGATGATTTAAAAAACATACGAATATATATATCCATCAGACTGCTTATTTATTCTGAAGCAGCGCTGCAAACAAGATTTTCAAACTAAGGCCTAAAATAACTTACGTGAAATAATCTTAATTTTAAAATAATCTTAGAATATAATATTATAGAATGTAATCAATATCCTGAGTTGCACTACTTCTTTAGTGAGAACTGAAGTTTGAAAATAAAATCTGTTTTAGATTCAGAAAAAAATCAATATAAAATTGAACTAATAGATACAAATGAGACTCTCTGTATATGTTACATGAAAATCTGAGACTAATAGTTATACACTGTAGCCAAATAAATATTTTCATTCACTATCCATCCCTTCATCTACTAGCACAATTCAGCTCATAAAGCCAGAAAAAATATGCAAATTTCCTGTTACCATATTTTTGTCTGTGAATAGTACATTTTCTATTAGATTATACACTGATTTTTATTGGCTGACTAGCATATAAAAAAGAACTTCAATACCAATTGATGACTAAAGCCTTCCCAAAAGATACTAAAATGCAACACATATTTAAATGTGTCATGAGATCTGGGAGATGCTTCCCAGGACGTTATTTAGATTTCCAGTGTGTGGTTTGATTCAGGAGATGGTATGTTATGAAGGCCTCACTTACTATAGTTCTTTAGTAAGTATTTTCTAAAATAAAATTCCACCCAGGTAAATGGCTTATACAAAGTCCTAGGTTACGATGTTCTTCCCGCATTGTCTCCGTTATTTCGAACTGTAATCACTACTTGATGGTATGTTTTAAGTCATTTTGTGCCATGAGCTCTCAGTGAGGATTCTACCAAAATTTGAAAAGAGAAAATAACAGATAAAAGTCTAGTTTCAAATAAATCAATGAATTTTCATGGTATGGACCACAGTCCCGATGGTTTCACCTCAAGAGAGAACCGCACCTTCTTTATGCTGCCAGCCTCTATTTCCATTGAATGGAAAGACAGGGAAATGGTGAAAATACAAGTTTCATTACAACTTGAAGTTGCATGAAGCTATACGTTGCACTCAGAGCTGGAGGAGTGTCATGGTTTCAGCTGGGATAGAGCTGTCGTGGTTTAACCCCAGCCAGCAACTAAGACCATGCAGCCACTCACTCCCACTTCTGCCCCCAAGACGCGTAGTCAGAAAAGGGATAAAAGGAGGGGAAAGGGAAAAAAAAAAAACCACGTGGGCAGAGATAAAGACAGTTTAATAGAACAATAGTGGAAAAGGAAAATATTATAATAACAATAACAATAACAATATTATACAATAACAATAACAATAACAATAACAATAATAATATTATACAAGACACAAGTCATTCTCACCACCTGGTGAAATGGTTGTCCAGCTCTACCCAAGCAGTGATCACAGATTCTTCTTCCCCCAGGTTTTCATACTGAGCATGACGTCATATGGCATGCAATATCCCTTTGGTCAGTTGGGGTCAGCTGTCCCGGCTGTGTCTCCTCCCAATTTCTTGTGCGCTTCCAACCTACTTGCTAGTGGGGTGGTATGAGGAGCAGAAAAGGCCTTGACTGCTCAGCAACAACCAAAAACATTAGTGCACTACCAACAGCATTCTCATCGCAAATCCGAAACATAACACTATAACAGCTGTTAGAAAGAAAGTCAACTCTGTCCCAGCTGAAGCCATGACATTCTCCACTCCTTATTTCATACCATTTACATCATGCCCAGATCCTGCACTATCCAATACAACCTCATTAACTACCTCCCCCCTTCCCATTTTTTGATATAATACACAGATATCATTCCCTTAGTCCATGGACCACCCCATGGAATGTCTGTAAAATGTCTATAAATATCCATAAATGTCCACAAATGTCCACAAAATATCCATTGAGTTCATTTAGCCCATGACTTTGGGCTTCATCTGCCATAACAGTCTTTCAGGGCAGGAGAGATGGTATTTGGTATCGCATGGAGTTACTGGGCACCAAAGCCAGCTCAGGCTGGGTCACTGCTGCACTTGCACTGCTTTTTGTAAGGCTTGTTCTCCATTGATTCAGGTGGTTCCTGCTATAGCAATCCCTATAACATGCAACTTGATAATGGGTTACAACAATTTAAAGGTACATCCATTACAATCTCCACCCCTCGTTACTTTGGGCGAGGTTATAGGGTTTAACATATCAATGAACTCCTCCCATTGCTCCTAGCCTGGCTAGGTACAAGGGGTTCCTGCTATCGTAATTCCCATAACATGCAGCTCAAATCCTGGGTTTAACTTTACTCCCAATTTCTCTACCTCCTCCCGTGCAAGTGGCACGGGGGGGGGGGGGAATGGGGGTTGCAGTCAGTTTATCACACGTTGTTTCTGCCACTCCTTCCTCTTCAGGGGAAGGACTCCTCACGCTCTTCCTCGGCTCCAGCATGGGGTCCCTCCCATGGGACACAGTCCTCCATGAACTTCCCCAACATGAGTCCTTCCCACGGGCTGCAGTTCTTCACGAACTGCTCCAGTGTGGGTCCCTTCCACAGGGTGCAGTCAGTCCTTTGGGCATCCACCATTAACCCTCATGGGCTGCAGGGGGACAGCCTGCCTGAACCTCTGTGCCAGCATCTAAAGCACCTCCTCCCTCTCCTTCTTCACTGACCTTAGTGTCTGCAGAGTTGTTTCGCCTCGAGTTCACACTGGAGTTCCAGTGTGTCCAGTACAGCAGCACAGAAAAACAGCAGCTCTGGCCATCTGCCAGTCCAGGCGCATCGCCATTGCCATTATCAATACGTTCCCAGGCACAGCAGAGTAAGATGATAAGCAGTACAGCAGTACAGCAAGCAGCAAAAGCAAAAAGCAGCCACTAATGAGCACTAGACTAATATACGGTAAGGCAAGCAAGCTCCATGGCAAGCACAGGAGCCTGCCAATTAACAGCTAAACAGCAATAACAGCTATAAATTCGATCTAGCACATTCCAGTCAAATCTGTCATTATTGAATCCTTCAAGCCCCACGTTGGGCACCAAAAGGAACTGTTGTGGTTTAACCCCAGCAGGCAACTAGGACCACACAGCTGCTTGCTCACTCCCCCTAGCTGGGATAAGGGAGTGAACCAGAAAAGTAAAAGTGAGAAAAAACTCATGGGTTTAGATAAAGAAAAATAGGTAGAGCAAAAAGCTGCACACACTAGTAAAGCAAAACAAGGAATTCATTCATTCAGTGCTCAAGGGGGCATGGAAATGTTCTTGTGTCCTTTAGTTTAAATAGAGCCCAACTGAATTCCTATTGCCTTCAGTGTTGCATAGAATTCACCATACATTTATGCTTTTAAAACAGTGTTAGAATTAAACTCATCATAAGTAGTGATGAAAGAATTTTGAATTCTGAAGTAGCATGATGCTCTACATTACGGATTTCATGTTTTTCTCTTTCTCAAGTGGAAAAAGAAGTTGTAAACTGAAGGAAGAAAGAAATTGCTTTCAGTGAACATCTGATTTCACAGCCTTTGATTCCTTGATATTGTCAGATCTGAGAAGGATCAAAAGAAGCTACTTTGGATGTACCTAGGAATAAATCTTCACAATTTTCATGCTTGTCACCTGTTTGAATTTTTTTAGATTCCAAAAAAAGCATCATTTTAATGTCTAACAGTGAGATAGACTTGTAAGCCACGTTTTCAAGACTGTAATTCATAAACATATTTATCTGTGTATTGACAAGACTATTCCAGATGAAGGTACTTGGAAGCCAGTAAACGTGTGTCAGTGAGGCAATATATGGAGTTGATACACATCAAATATTTTAATGTCTCAGCTTTTCTATATTGGTTATATCCACTATTTTCTGTGCACATAATATTCCCAGATGAATGGGTACAAATATATTTTATATTTTTTCTAGATAAAGTGAGCTAATATTGTTGCTGAAAAAAGCACATGCCTCTAATATCAATAGTAATTTAATTCGCTTCATGGGAGTTAAATGTGGGCTAAATGAGCAGATGGTAAGGTGGATTGAAAACTGACTGAATGGTTTTCAGAGCAGCCCAGAGGCTGCTGATGAATGGCAGAAAGACTAGCTGGAAACAAGTCACTAGCTGTGTGTACCCCAGGGGTCAGTAATGGGACCAGTACTGTTCAACATCTTTATTAATGATGGGGCAGACCATACCCTCAGTCAGTTTGTTGATGACACAAAACAGGGAGGAGTGGCTGATACGCCAGAGGGCCATGCTGCGATCCAGAGGGACTGTGACAGGCTGACAGGAACCTCATGAAATTCAACAAGGTCAAGTGCAAAGTCCTGCACCTGGGAAATAACAACGTCATGCAACAATATACACTGGCGGCTATGCAGGTGGAAAGCAGCTTGTCAGAAAAGGTCCTAGGAGTCCTGACAGACACCAAATTGAGCATAAGCCAGCAATCTATATAAATACCTGTTGGGAAGGTGAAAAGAAGACGGAGCCAGGCTCTTTTCAGTGGTGCCCTGCGACAGGACCAGAGTCAATGGGCACAAACTGAAACATGTGAGGTTCCTTCTGAACATTAGGAAACATTTGTTTACTGTAAAGGTGACAGAGCACTGGAACAGGTTGCCCAGAGACACTGTGGAGTCTTGACCCCTGGACATATCCGAAAATCATCTCGACATGGTCCTGGGCAATTGTCTCCAGGTGGCCCTGCTTCAGCAGGGGTGTTGGACCACAGGAACTGAGGAGATCCATTCCAACCTCAACCTTTCTGTGATTCTGTGTTTTTAAATTTGTATTTATGTTTAGCAAGAAAAAACTATATGAATATGAATGTATAAATTTATTGCTATGACAGTTACATTTTAAAAAAATAAAAATAGCATGATGCTACTCGTCCCCGTGGGTGAACTTTTTCCTTAGATTTCAAATCACTTAAGCACATTATTTTAGAGAACAAAGATTTACAATGGGACTATGGTAAACTCTCAGATACATTACTATACGTTGACCATGCTTGGTGCTTCAGAGAAGATAGAAGTTGCTTCTTTGTGTCTTGAAGCAATTACCATGCTCTTTCACCTGTCCCCGTCAGATGCTCTTGTCATTCGCTGGAAAATCTTCAGTGCTTTTGCTGGTACTTTACTCTCACTGAAATTTGTTCATAGCCTAACAGTATGGAACATTTTCTTCTGTCTTCCTCTTGATTTGATGGAGTAACACCAACTGACTGCAGAATTTCAGTCTGCAATTTGACACATTATCTGAGCTTCACGAAAGAACTTCAGTGATTAAACCTTGATAGAATGCTCTTGGCTATGTGTCCTTAACTGAAACTTTAAATTGACATGCATATAGTGTAAATTAGATGCTAGCTAAATGAATGCAGTATTCACTCATCCAACATACTCAGAAGACAATTTAGACTCAATTAAAAAAAAAAAAATGTACTAATAGAGGCAGTTAGATGTATCTGTTTATGATTTAATTATTGCCTTGTCCCTTGACAGAGTCTGGATCTATATATAAAAATAAATAAAAAGAAAAAACAAATCTCATAAGAGAAGAAATCCATCTTAGTTTCTAGTGACCCCAATTTGGTGAGAATTAACCTTTCTAGTGCAAGCCAACTTGTTATTAACTGGTATTAGTAGCATGTATAATGACTAAAACTGTAGAAAATATTCATATTAGTACATACAAACGTACCCAGCTTCTTTCTATTTCTTTTGCCATTTTGCTTTATTGAAATATAACCAGGTCAGTTACAGCTCTTTCCTACACTTTCTCCCCTAAGCTTGCACATTCTCTATCAGCTATTACTTTCACTATCTGTATTAGTTCTTGGGTCACTGAAAGGGCAATATCCAAGGAAAACGTAAATGCTAGAGGTATCAATAAAGGGAGAAAGATTCTTTGTTTCTTTTAATTTTTCTTTTTTTCCCTTCTTTTTCTTCTCTATACTCTTGTTGTTTTTATTTCCTTTTCCTTTTCCTTTTCCTTTTTTCCTTTCCCTATCCCTCTCCCACTTCTGCTCCTTCTCCCTCTTTCCTTTTCTTTTTCAATTTCTTTTTTATCTTTTCTTTCCCTTTTCTCATTTTCCCTTTTTAAAATTTTCTCAAGGCCATTCACAAAAACAGATCTTAAGCTTTCTTCAGAGCCAAGACAACACATTGGACTGCTGAAAGAACTGAAGTTACCACTGACCTCATCACGTTCCATCTGGTGCACAAGACCTGTTTGTTTAAAAAAACAGCAACATTTCAAAATATATCTATATTGACAAGTATACGTTCTACATCAAAAGCTCCTGCTTTTTACATTGATTCATCTGGTGAGAGGATGGAAAATAAACATGAAAAATTTGAGTGCTTAACAGTTTTCCAGAAACTGCTGAGGTGCTGAGGTGATAAGCGTGGTGCAAGAGCTCAAAAAAAAAAAATTATCTGTGCTAAACATCTCTGTAAACAAAATACCTTTTTTAGACAACTACATTGTTCTAGTACAGTACCTAGGTAGATTTTAGTCTTCAATTGCACTGTTATATTATCTCTTTATACTTTCACTGTATTTTCTTTGTAGTTTAAAGACCTTAAATACATGAATACTTATTGAGAAATAATGAATTTAAGGGTGCTTTTATTCTGTGGAACCTATACAGGAAAACTTACTTCTCTTTTCTTTTTTATTATGCTACAACGTAGAATGTGCTCCTAGACTACAGTCTCTGAGTTACACATTGTATATTATAAATAGAAAATTCTATTCATTCATTGATTCAAAAATCAAGATTTTTCTTCTCTAAGCACCATTTGATGAGAGCGATCATTCAGTTCACTGCTTCATGTTTCTCCAGCTCACAATGGCATGTCTTAAGTGACAGACTTTCTGGTTCCTTTCTTCATCCATTTTCCTTTTTTTTTTTTTTAATTTTCCAAACCCTTCTGGAGGTAAGGAGCTGATGAATCACAAATCTGATCATTTACCCCCAATCATGCATCTTTTTCTTACCTATTTAAGGTAAATTAAATGTTTTTTAGAAGTCTGTTCTGTGGGGGAAATATAGTGGAATCTGATTTTTATACAATCCATACTACCCTGTCAAATAACTGATGGGTGTTTTCATGATACTGAATAAAGTTTGTGCTTCATAAGTACTTAATTTATTCATTAAGACTATTGGTCCAAATTTTGACTAGTTGTGAATGACATTGAATGAAACCTCCTAATTTGCCTTAGCCCTAAGTATAGTCTAATGCACCGACTTCATAAAAAAATGACAAAATATATTTAGCTGAAACCTAGTTTAAACCTTATCAGAAAATCAATTGATATGAAATTCCATAGTTTTGCAATTTCAGTACTTTCACTGGAAAGCTGGAGAAAGCTCTCTGAAACTTTCTGTGGCATGCTGCTTGCCATAAAATTGAGTAAAATCTCTGTGTGTTTTACTGCAGTGCTTGAAACTTCACAGCTTGCCAGAAAAGCTGGATAATTTACTACTGAGGAGATTCAGCTTAGAAACAGAGTGTAGCAGTGTAGTATACCTACTTTGTTTGTGCCTTTGCAATAAAATCTTAGCATTACTCCTATGTATTTTGTCCTTTGCTATTCTTTATTGCTACTTTTTTCCCAGGCTATTTCTTCAGCTTTAGTTTATAACTACAGCAAAAACAATAAAATCAGTATCTTGTGATAGGTTACATTTATGATTGTGGTAATATACAGAATGCATACAGTATGCCAGATATTACACTCAGTGTCTGGTGTACGTACCATGCCATATTATACGTAATGATTTCAGAGAACATATCAAACAGTTGAAAGAACTACCATGCCTAGGTTTCCCTTTCTGCATTCATAAGTCCTTTTATTCTTCATAAACCTTTGTTCTTTTTCAGTTTCTATTTCCATTTCCTTGCAGCGTGACTAAGGCAGATAACATTTATCCTCCTGGATGTTCTATTTTGGTGTTATCACTTTGTCAGAAAAGGCAATATATGTAAAATTGATACGACTTTTCCACAATCAAAGTCCTGAGCAGAGGTCTTTAAATGCCTCAGCCACTTCTAATTGCGTCAGGCTGAAGCTTGATAAATGAGCTGTCAGCTTAAATGCACTTTGTTTTTTATTTTTGTTTAAAGCAAACAAACAAACAAGCAAACAAAACAAAAAACCACAACAAAACCAAAACTTCCAAAATTAATAAGCTGTTTACAAATATGGACTACTAAACATCTAATTAGATAATTTCAGACATTTCACAAACTATTGAAAAATGTCAGACAATTATTTAAGAAATATTTTAAGATTTTTTAAGTACACACAGTTATAATTATTAACAAAAATATATGTAATGTATAAATCTTTAAAATGTTGAAAAGCATTTGGTCAAGTTTCCTTGCATGACAATTGTGCTTTCATTCTTCTAGTTGTCCGTGCATTTGATTGTTTTAACAGTGCAGCTTACTTGAAAGGCAACAACAGATTAAAAATTTAGTGTTCCAGTTAGTCGAGTTCAGTAAGGGCTGGTGAATTCCTTTGGAGCCTCATAAATTCAAATTCTTCTTCGTGAACTATATGAGTGATGGCCTGAAGTCTGCCACACTCACTGTGTACACAAGGAACATGTATTCAAACAGCTTTGAATTCTCTGAATGCTACTGGCATTTTGATTATCTTCTTAGCTCTTTGGTGCTGATAATATGCTGCTTCTCTGGATCATCAGAATCTGTCTGTGTCTGATGCCTTAGAGGTTCAAGATCTGTATATTCTACCAATCAATTCATTACATATATCCAAAACAAAGACAGAAGACTTCTTGAAATCCTGAATATGGCCTTATAGATAGAAACTGTACTCAGAACAATGGCAAGGTACTCCAGGTAAGGAGGAGGTAATAATTTCTTGTAAATAAAATTGAAGATTGCATTTAAATACCAAATGAAAAAAATTGCTACTGACTACAAAATATTTATTTATTTATCTGTTCATGTTTTAGCTAAATAGTAAAAGTGATTTCCTGCATGTCACATTAAATGGTAAATTTTACCTATGCCAAGACTGTTCATAGTGCTCTCTATACATCCAGCTTTTTTGATCTCCCTTATGATATTTTCTCTTTGCATTCCAAAATAATTTCATATTATCCTCAAGATTTCAACTTTGTTGTTAGCTCTGTTCAACCCAATAAATGTTTCAAAATCCATCCCTCAAATACCCTATACATTCCTAAAACATAATATTACAAAATTCTTTACTACAAATGGACTCCAAAGAAAATAATTTACTGAAGATAAGTGGAACTCATAATTATCCATTGTGCTGGATGTATGAGTGTGTGCTGGAGCAGTGGAAGCTGAAAGAAATTTCTTCTTTCTGAGAAGAAAGGAAACATTCACAACTAAGCTCAAGTAAGTTAGTTACAAATGTGGCTGAAGTAGCTCCGTGAATTTTAATTTGTTCACATTCCTCTTAATCTTATTCTTCCTATCAAAATGAAGAATTTGAAGCATTAATAAGCTAACTCACTCAAGGTAAATCATATATAATGAATTACCTTCAAAACATAAAACCCTAGCTGTTAATTTTCTATTTAAGAGACAACTATAAAATTAAAAGGTCACAGCATTATAAAACAAGATTTTGTAAAAAGGCTGGATTGTTTGTTGTTTTTTAAATGCCAGAACTTCAGCCATTTTTATGTGTTCCATGACAGGACTAAAATCTGACCTCAAATAATTAATTTAGGTATAAGATATTTAAAGTGATCATTAAAGGCAATAGCTGTTTGGGACACCTCTAAGTATACCAAAGGCATAAATTATATCCCTTTAGTTTTCATGGTTATTTACATATATTTACTTAAGAGCATACTCCTTAAATACTAAGAGACATTGCAACAAAAACCAAGATCCCAAGCTCCAAAGAGTTCATAATATGAGTCACCAGTATGAGAAGTTGATTGACATATCTAGATGTCTGTGGCTTGATATCCATAGATTGCAATAAATGATTTTCCAGTATGGACTGATTTACAGGATCAGAGCTGTATCCACGATACATAAATGAAGGATGGTGGAAAGTATGTGGCAAGAAAATAATTGAATAATATAGATTCATAATCCTAAAACTGCCTGTTAATTTTCCTTTCCTTTATACTGACTTTCAAACAGAATTTGTTATCATCTCAGGGAAAGAATTGATAAGTTCATGGGTCCTACAAATGGACAAAAAAATTATTTACTTACAGTTCTCTGAGCCGGTTGATGGAAGACATACTTTTGTCAGCAGCATATGTTCTGCCCAAGAAAAAGAATATATGCTGTCGATATTTGAAGAACTATGCTTTACTAAGCAACTTGTGAAATCAAATTTCAGCATGCAGAACTTGAAGGAAGAGAAATAGCAGACATTGCAGATTGGGTAAAAGCTTGTCCTTTGAGACATACAGAATAGCTTAGATGAAAGTCGTGAGAGAACTGCTGTTATTAGCAAACGATGGCACATATATTCTGCAACAAATTTTTAAAGAAAAGTGAATTACCTTCCTATCTGGGTTTTAACTTGCATCATGTAAATCAAAGCAATGTATTAAACCCATGTTATCCTTTTAAGCAAATGTCTTTTTCACGCAGTAAAAAAAACCAAAAACAAACCCACAAACTTGTGCAAACCATAGAAAACATTAAGTGGTCCTGCTTATTCAGTATGAATTTTGAAATTATAAGATCTCTACGATAGGAACTGAGAAAAGAATTTTAGCTCTTTTGAGCTTTACTCAAAAGAAAAAAAATAAGATTTTTTTCTGACCTTTCCATTAAAGATTCATAATGAGAGATAACATTGCTGAGAACCTTAATCTTCAATATAGCACTAGCTAAGAGTTGGATAACCTCTGTAAAAAATTGCAAACTAAGCCTGTTTGGAGCTTTCTGGATAGCTAAACATACATGAGAAAAAGGCATCAAGCTTTTCAAAATAGTCTGAATGACTTTATAATTCTTGGATCATTCCATAGTAGTACCTGTCTGCTGTAGTTCAGAGGTATCATATGTATGTGTATATTTCTGGTGTTTTATCTATTTTAAACTACATTCAACAGAGTAGAAAACATCTATTGGGCTATGGAATGGTAATAACTGAGATACAATGGATTCATAGAGCATGTGGGTTTGGAAGAGACCTCCATAAGTTATCTGGTCCTGCTGCCTGTTCAAAGCAGGATTTACTTCCAAATTAGATGAGGTTGGTCATGTTTTTGACTAGGTGAGTTTCCAAGGATGGAGACTCCTCAGCCTTCTTGCTCAGCCTGTTCCAGTGCTTAACTGCTCTCATTGTGATTTTTTTTCCCCTTGTATGCTATGAGAATTTCACTTGCTTCACTATTGCCTCTTGTTGTTTTGCTTTTGAAAATAAAGTCTGTCTCCTTCGTTTCTGTGACCCGTTTTTAAGGTAGTGAAAGATCATAATTTCGTTCACCCATTGTCCTTCTTTTATCCAGGCTGAATAAATCTAATTCTTCCACCTTTCCTCATAGGTTATGTTCTCTATCCCTCAGTCATCTCAGCGGTCGTCCTTCAGACTCACTCCAGTTTTTCAGTATTTCTCTTGCATTGGGAGGCCAAAACTGGACACAGCACTACAGATGTGGACTCCTGAGTGCTGACTAGAAGGGAATAATCATCTCCCATGACCTCTTGGATAAACTCCTAACGCAGCCCACTATGTGATCAGCCCTTGCTGTCACAAGTGTACAGTGTTGATTCAGCTTCCTCTACTTACTTGTTGTTCACCAAGACCCTTGATCTTTTTTTCAAAGTTTTCCCTAAGCCAATCAGTTCCCAGTATTGTTTCCCAGTCTGACATTTCAAGCTGCTGGACTTCATATTTTTCTCCACTGAACTTCATGAGATTTCTATTAGCCCATTCATCTAGCTTCTAAAAGTCTCTCTGAATGCCTTCCAGCAGAGATATAATATAAATGAGCTATGCAGATATGTAAGAAAAATAATTATTGCAAATAATGAAATCAGATAATACAATAAAATAGTTGCTTGCTTTTAAATATCATCCACTAAGGTATTCCATAGCAGTCTCTTTCAACACATCTTGGGGAAAAGAAAACCATGTATGTGTGCACACCCTGATGTAAGGTTTATGCAGTCTGGGTTGAATTCCAGCTCTAACTGATCTTTTATTCTCAGGCAATTAATTCCTCTTTGTACCTCAGTTTCAGGTACAAAATGTTGAACCCAGTGTTTTATTCATCAGAGGTCTGTAAAGTTAAAGTCACCAATGCATGGGAGGCAGTCAGGCAATAAATTGCATGGATGAGATGCAAAATTCATTGCACAGAGAATAGTTATGCAAATAAGCTCTTATACACCCATATATCCATTAGTCAAGCTCACAGTGATTTTCTAAAATATACACTTGCTCCTTAAAGTGTATTAATTGTCAGTCTCAATTAAGAGGAAAAGGGATAACTTTTATTATTTAACTCAAATATTAAGTCCAAGTTCTGTCCAAGTTTTTTGCAAAAGTTTATTTGGATAGTATTAAATAACTAATAAACAAAATTAATTTGATCTTCAGCCATACCTAAATCAAAAGTGAATAAAACTAACCCTTTCTCTTTGAACAAGGAACAGCCCTAGAAAATGATAGAGTTAGTGACATCCAAATTTTCAGGAAAGATAATGACAAAACCCAATGGATTAGTTATTTTAATGTTTTCATTACCATGTCAATAATTGACAGCACATGAAAGAAAGAAGTTATGACAATTTAGACTCAGGAAGCCTTACAGGGATCCTGCGGTAGAGAGAATTTCCACAGATGTAGATATTTATCAATATCTACATATGAAAATGAATAGATAATATATATTGCATTAGAATTATTTATTAATCTATTCATCTAATACATTTATCTCTTACAATATTCAATATTTTTCTTTTATATTCTTCTCTTGATACTGTTCTTCAAGAACTACAACTTGCTATTGCTTAAGTTTCACTTCCCTTTAACTACATAATACTTCTTTTCACACAGAATATTTTGTGTGTGTGTGTGTGTGTGTGTGTGTTTGTGTGCGTGTGTGTTTGTGTGCATACATTGATGTAGCCAAAGATCTGTCATATATAGTTTCTGACATCTCTGTTCAATTGTTTATAATAATCTCTTTTCAGTGATTTAGGGCTGGTCCTCAGGGAAATGTGACTTGATGGTTTAGTGCAAAATGTCCATCAAATGATGTTGCCAAGACTTACAATTTTTCCCCAACATTTTACTTATTAATCCATATGTAGAAAGTCTGAAAGCAATGCCTGCCATGAAATAAAACCCAAAATTGTCCTTTTGATTTTTTAATTAGGTTCTCCATTCATTTTACTGTGATATGCAGATACTGTACCGGATTTTTGGCAGTACCCTGTTTAAACATGGTTCAGCAGCAATGTCTTTCTAAGTAACTACTGCAGTCAGTCATGTATGCTTCATTAACTTAAGTGTGGTGAGTATTTGAAATTTTAGGATGAAAGGAAACCAGGAAGATCATTTAGGTATTGTGTATTTTGCCTTAGCAGTTTTCTGTGCATGGTTTAATGACTAAAATAAAGGAAATGGAAACAGAAATAGCAGTCTTCTGGGTCACTTCCTATTATTTGCTCTGTCATCTTCTTGAGAAAGCCATTTCTTATCATAAGTGCATGTATTTTTAAGGTCAGGTGATGCAGAAGTTGTAGTCTCAGAAATACAAACATAAGTTTTAAAACTAATCCCTAAATAAGAGGGGAAGTGAAGACAATAATTATGAATAATAATCAACAAACCCTAACAACAAACAAGAGTAAACACATTATCAACAAATTAAAACAGAAGGTAAAATAAACAGAAGCCACTGAAGTGTAAAAACATAAAAAGAGAGATAAAATCTCCAAGTAAACCATAGCTGGAATGCTAAATTCATTTTAAAAAACAGAAGCAATTGCAAAAAATTTAAGTCTAATCATATATGATGTCCAGCTCAGATGACATCCAGTAAATTGATAGATAAGTCCAGAACTAGCTAATAGCGATAAATAGGAATGTCCTGGTAAAGAAGTAAGTGGTCATTATGTACTTTCATTCCATGTATAAATGAAGTAGATCAAAACATTCATGTTCCATGTGTATTTCAACTGATGTATAAATAATAAGAAAGTGTAATGAAGCAACAATTCATTACTATTTGAAAGATACATACAAAATTCGGGTATGTGTTTGCAGGGAAAATCGCTTGCTTATTATCAATTCTAAATGCAGGTAAAGAATTAGATCCCCACTGATTTCTCTGTTTTTTACATACGCAGACACAGATCACAGATGTTTAGTGTTGCCCTTAGTAGTTAATTCTTGTTGTAGCAAAATGTGTTCTTTTAAGAAATGTTATTGAGGTTTTTGCTTGGTTTTTAACTAATCATTTTCCAAGTACTTTTCTCTTGATACCAGTCCAGATAGTATAACATCTCAGTGCCTTTTAAAACTTGGACTCTTTTTCTACGTAGCCACTCACTGCAATAACATAGAATCGCTGAATCATTCAGGCTGAAAGAGGTTTCAGGAGGTCTCTAGTCCACCCTCCTGCTCAAAGCAGGCGCTGCTGTGAGAGCACACCAGGGTGCTGTGTCAGATATTGGAAACCTTCAACAACAGAGATACCACAGTTTCACTAAGCAACCTCTTTCAATGCTTCGTGGTCCTTGTGGTGAAATAGGTTTTCCTTACAAGTCAGACTGTTTTCTATTGCAATTTATGACCTCTGGCATTCATTCTCCTGCCCTGCACCTCAGTAAATAACCTAGCTCTGTCTTCTCAGTAACTTTGTCATAGTTACTGTCAGCATGCTGTTGGGTACCCTAAAGATGTCCCTTCTCCAGGCTGACAAAGCCCAGCTACCCCAACTGGTGCTCAAAGGGTAAGTTCTCTAGCCCCAACTAGCTTAGTGGCCCTCAGCTAAATTCACTACAGTTTATCAACTTCTTTCTTGTACTGGAAGCCAAAAATGGACACAATATTCCAGATGGGGTCAGCATCTGAGATTAACAACAGTTTGAGTAGATTTTAGTGTTCTGAGAACAATTATTTCCACAAATGTCTCAGCATTACACAGTTTGCAATTCCAGCCTGCTAGCACAGAAACACATTTAATGAACATCTGCTATTATTTTGGTCTAATTCAAATCTAATTCAAATCCACGTGAGAGTACACCTTTCTGTAATCATAGATCTAGAAATTCAACCAGTCAGGTTCCTCACAGTACATTTCTCTAAGGTCAAAGCAACTTCTGTTTTAAGAATGCACTGCAGAGTGAAAAACCAACATTGTTTAGGGTAAGGCATCACTTATCTCTAACCAATAACAAATCATGTGTGTTCTGGAGAGACAGGAGCTGAAAGTTACAGAATACTAGGTATTTTATGCTTTTTTTATAAATTGAATCTTACACCTGTAATCAGTGTCACTTACCTATAATGAGGAACCCTCTGGAAAGGAAGAAATATAACAGGGTTATTTTGAATGGATTACAACATTGAAATTCCTCCTATTCTTAAGAATAATACTTGAAAGAAAGATAGAAATGTGAAAGAAACACCTGGTGTGTATATGCAGTATTATAAATCACCTTAGGATGTCAATTTAAACACTTATAGTGCCTTGCTATTCCAAGATGTTAAAGCCTTACTGCTAACTATTCACTGCCTTTTATTTTAACTCCTTATTTTGCAAGAAGAAATTAACAGAAATTCTATATAATAGAAGAATCTTAACATTAAGAAAGTAGAAAAAGATCAATCTGAACTTAAAAAAAAAAACAAACAGAAAACATTCACTTTCTGTATTTACAGGAGACACTGGTGTTGCAAATAACCTTGATTTGCCTAATTGAGAAAAGTGGTCACTTTGATCATTGAAAAGCTTTTTGCTATTTCTTATTTAGAATGGAATGGAATGGAATGGAATGGAATGGAATGGAATGGAATGGAATGGAATGGAATGGAATGACCTGGCAGATGGTAAGATGTTACCTTAAGAAAAGCATTTCATACAGGTGACCTAGCTGGCCTTTTGAAAGAAGTCATACAAAGTATAATGAAGATTAAAAGTATCTGTTGCTGATAGCCACAAATAAATTAGTTTTTTACCAATTCATATCTACTCAAACATTTTCCTGCTTTTAACGGTTGATTCAAAGGACAGTCTCATACTTTGGACTGGTCAATTTTCCCCTTGAAACTTTCTAATAGAAAGGCAACAGAAGATTATGTGAACAAAGCATTGAGAAACACAGTCATGTATCTATAGGTCATGCAGTTGTAGATTTGTGGATTATTTTTTTGGTTTGGTTTGGTTTTTTTTTTTAAAGCTTGATCTGTTCCTTGGTCTTATTTAGGGTATAACTATTTGTGCTGGCACAAATGAGAGGCTGAGCATCAAAGAGAGAGGACGTCAGTATTGCCACCAGAACTTCTTCCTTGACACTCCTTCTACCAGATGGGATGTAGTTTCCTAATGCTGGCTGTGGCAGTTAGACATCATCTGCCTTAAACCAAATAGGCTGAATTGTCAAGAGTTTAGGGTGTTTTGATGAACCCACAAGGCTGAACTGGGAACCCTGGCTAACTGCTTAGGCCAAAAGGAAGACTGACAAGACCCTAAATGTTGGCTGCAGACACTGATCAGCCCAACTTGCTGTTTCTCCTGAGCTGGGCTAATGGTTCTTGTTAATTTCATTGTTTCCATGGAAACTGAAAGTAAAAGAAAATAAATTTTGATGCTCCCTGAAAGAACTCTCTACCTCATCTTCTTCCTTCAGTTCACACATACTCAGATGTCTTTTCCCGCACTAACTCTTATTATTATTTTTATTCTTTAAAGAACAATGGGCTTTTTTAGGAACACATCTATATTTTCCACCCGTGACTAATATTTGAATATACCTACGTGTTTACAAACATTGCTTATGAGAGATCAATGGACTAAGATTACTCAGCTCGTTTAGTACATGGCAACAAAGAGCCCTCAGGCTAGGGACTTTCAACATATACTGACTTACTTTTCAGCTGATCCTCCCAGCACAGTTCTTATAACTTATGACTAATCACCTCAATTGTTATTTCAGTATATAACTGTTGACACAGAACTTCTAGAAATGAACTGTAAGTTTGAAAATTTGAAAACAACTGATTTAGTGTTACAGTTATATTGTCTTTGTTCTATTGTGTTCAATGCATTAGAAAAGCAGCCTTTAAGGATATTTTACTCTGCCAAATATCAGGAGTTCTTTCTCATTAACAGTAGGAAATACCCTGACTCTTGAAAGATGGAGGATGCTTTGATTAGGATATGCCTTTTTGTTGCCAGAATAAAAACATGGAAAGTAATATAAGTTGAAAGGATGAAAATAATTTGGCTATTACAGCTATAAATAAAAAGAGATTGGATAAATATTTTTTTTTCTAATGAACTTATTGACTTTTCTGGCAGTCTAAAATAGCACCACCTGTAATCAAGTCATACACCTTCAGTTTGTGAAACATTAAGGTTTGAGGACTCTGCAATGACCAGTCATAAAAATACTCTGTGAATAACTCTGTGGAAGTCCTTTCTTCAAAATGGTGTTATCAGACACGACAATCAGATCCTTGGAGCTGGCGTTTTGCATCCTGCAGGGATTCTGTGCTCTTTCCTCATTGGATGGCTATATGTCAGAGAAGCTGGTGGGAATTTAAAAAAAAAAAAAAGGTTAGGGCTCTTTTTGAAACTAGTGCGGTTTTCTAAATTTTTTCTGGTTTTAGAGCCAGTTCATAGAAGGCAAAACTACTTAGACTCATTCATCTAGGTCTAAGAAGACCTGAATGAAGTATAAACTACATCCCCATTAGCAAAATATAGTTTTATGTCACAAAGCTGGAGCATGTACTTGGAACATGGTTAATCTGAAGTAGGTATTTATTCCATGTTAGTAAACTGGAGTTCATTTGGGCATATCTAAGCTGTCATGTTGGCAAGAATCCTTCCAGCTCTTGAGGCACACTCAGATTCTAGCCAGCTTGATTCAGAACTCTGCTGAAGACCCTGCCTGGACTGCTGTTGTATAGACAGGTCTGCGTGACTTCATGGAGTAGAAAACAGGCGACAGCAGTCAAGATGTAGATGTGTGCATAAACATCGCTGAAGTTGATGGCCTCAGGTTGAAAAAGTGTCCAACAGAAGGCTCCAAATTTAAAATAAAAATAAAAATATACTAGAAATCATGTAATTGTCCCATTAAGATCTAACCTAAATGTCAGTAGAACATCTCAGTCAAAAGTGAAGGACTTCAGACATGTCTAGGCAAGTGATAGCTGAATATCATTTTTCAAGATAGTGACATTAGATGGTTCATCAAATCTCATTGAAATTGTGTACCTTTTGGTTCAAAGAGTAACACCTGTGAGGAATGGAGTCTAAATTACCTACTGGATCTAGACCTCAGTCAACACCATGGGGACATTAATCACTAATAAGTCTTCAAGATGACTACCAGATGGTCAGACAATACAACCACTTTTGACACAAATGCAGGAAAAGAGGTATGTATGCACATCATTGAAAGTTGCATCACTTGTTTATAAGGAATAGTTTTCAGTTGCTCAAATTTGCTTTATGTACTTCAGGTTTACCAAATTTATTTCATTTTGAAAACAGGCCAGCTAAGAAATGTTAAAAAAAATAGTACAAAAAGTACAAACAAAATGACATACAAATCATTTTTTACTGGTTGCATGTTTCTGAAAAGAACAAAAATTTTTGAAAAAGGATGTTCTGGGCTTTATTACCATGGGTTGTCCCACTCAGTCTTTTAATATGATGCATTTATAGACTATTAGAAATGCAATCGAATAGATAAATACCATTAGTCCAGATTTTAGTGATGTTCATTGTACTTAAGGTTGAAAAGGATGCGTGTGTAAGATAAGACACAGGTTAAATTTATTTGACTATCAGTTATGCAAGGAATAGGTTAGGTATCAGGTATTTACACAAGCATTCAAATTAAAATATTTTCGTCTATCTCCTCTTGGAATGGTTTTTGCTATTAATATATTTATTGTGAGCAAATAACTAATTTGAATGATGCTTTACTAATGTAAATCTAGAGACCTCATGAGGAATAACAAGAAAAAGAAATCCCTGAATCAGGTAGTTTATCAATGATTTATGTGACAGAAGGATCCTGCAAGCAGAAGATGAGCTCTGAATGCTGTTACCATGGATCAAAGAAATGACAAAGCAAAAGCATTTGAGGTAGGAAAGGGTAGGAAGAAGGCACCAGACAATGGGAGTGGCAATAGAACTGATCTGCAGTTCTAGATGTAAGACATAAAGTCTTCTTTTCTCAGTTTTTTCTGACTGCATTTTGTCTTCTTAAATTGCAAAGTTTGAAGTCTTTTTACTTTTTTTTTAAGCCTCCTTAAGCTTCTATGTCACAATGAAACTTCTGAAGTAACTTTCTTTCCCCCCTTTTTTTCCTGTTCCTCCATTCTAAAATAAGTATTCATTGGGCACGTTGAGGTCAGATTTTTTTGATCTTCAGTATTACATGAATACTGTATTGCTACTGTCATCTTTGTATCACTTTTCCAGAGAAGAAAGAAGACAGAAAAACTCAAAAGTTTTTTCATTCACGAACCTATAGAGCATACAGATGTGACAGCTCTGTGGGGGTGCAGAGTTCCTTGCCTGAAACTACCATCTACCAGCCAAAATAAAACAGGGCAGCACAATTCCTGCAGCCATTTCCAGAGAGGAAGCTAAAGGATTGGAAACACTAAATAAGGTCATCCATGACACTTGGAAGTAATTAAATCTTTGGAGATTAAACTAATCTAAACTAAATCATCTCAGGCATTGAAAACAGATCCTACAGTAAACTTGATGGACGGAAAACATTTTTTAAATAAATGATACTTTGAAAGAATAATCTAATCAAGTTAATGCCCTGAAGGCTGTTTCTGAGGCAATTATAAAGGAAATCAACACATTGCATAAGGAAACAGAAATTCTAATGAATCGTAAGTGACAGAATCATGAAGGACTTTTCACGTTGCACATTCTGATCCTCAGTATTTTCAGGAGTACTCATCACTATTTAACACGAGCTAGTTTCAAACACAGACAGTCTTGATTATCCCAAATTCCTTCATAATCTGTTAGTCTTCTTGACTACCTTCCCTGTTATTAATCCTTTTCTCCCCCCACCCCCCCTTTTTTTTTTCCCTGTACAGCTCAGACTTTTCCTTTTTTAAGTTTTGGCCGTTGCTCTTTCTCCTGTCATTTTCTAAGGCAGTGAATAATTCCTTTATTTGATTTGTATTGTTATTTTGTAGGATCTTACATTTCAGGCATTGATCGTATGTTAATATTGATTGAACCTTGCTGTAGTGCATCATGTTTGGCTCCTTCAGTCTCTTTATGTTCAGAACACTTCTATCAATTTTTCAAACCTTTAATTTTGTTTCCCACTATAGTTTTCATATCTTTCAAACTGTGAATAGAAGAACTCCGCATATGAATACAAACTTTAAGCCTTAAAGCTATGAAATATATCATTATTACTTTACTGAAATGCAGCATTGGTGTTTACTTCATATCAGCTGTATTTGTTTGCTGTATTATTCCTGGATATTTCAGACTTATCAGTATTATTCTGAAGTTTTGGGCTATACTGTTTATTTCTTTCCTTCCCACCACGTGTTGATCTACAAGAGAGAGATTAGCAACCAGAGAGATTAGTATGCAGAAAGTGTCTGGCTGGTTTGCATCAGGGCTTACAGTGATTACTACTCTAAGAAATAGCTCCCATATCCTGGCTCTAGGACCCACTAAATATGTGTACAAATCCTGCTGAAAGTCAGCTAAACTTTGAAAGTGGCAGGCTGATATTCAACCTCATGCTTCTGTGAGAAGCATCTCTCATCTACTGCTGAGTGCCCATTAAAGCTGCCATTTTTTAGAAGCAATATACTATATGCAAGAAGCTACTCCCATCTCCTGCTGAGGTTCAGTTTAGAAGCAGTAGTGACATTTTGCTGTTTTAGCAAAATACTCAATTTTATTTGTTTTTCCTAGAATGAATTCAGGGTTTTGCAATGAAAAAGTTTCCATTTGAGGGGAGGGGGGACAGGGAGGGAAGTCAGTTGTTCTTCAGAGAATAGATCTGTTATTATATAGTGCATAAAGGTTTCTGAATTCAATTACCAGCATAGTTATAAATTTTATAATAGGAGAAAGAAAGAGAAATATCAGAGAAAGATAATCCTTCTTTTCATATTTATTCACTTGTTTCATTTCTTCAACTCTGTACTGTGTTACTTGTCATGGTACCTCATTCAGATGATTCATTCCAGCATTCATATATAATCCTTCTTATATTTGTTTTGCAATAAAATACAAATAGTTATTTAGATAAAAGAAGTGCAGTTCAGAAAATCTTTTGAGATTAAGCAAGGACAGTATGCAGCAATCAACATGTGAAAGAAAACCTCTACCTTGAAATACACAACATCAAGGCTTTGCTGGGAGAGATGTAAAGTATTACTAAGAGAAATGCAAATGCATTTGAAATTCAAGCTGAGACTAGTTTTTTCTGTATTAGTATATGCTTGAAAATGGTCTCAAATTTGTGGAAATTAGTAGTGGAAGTTGATGTCTTTTGTAGTAACAACTGCATCATCTGAATCTGCAGATTATGCAGTTAAAACTGCAATTTCTATTTTCCTTTGTTAACATTATAAGCATTTGAAGATCAGTGAAAATATATGTATACATTTATATTTCAAGGCTAAAAGAATTTGTACCTACTAAGTAGTTCCCTCCAACTTAAAATCTGTGGGTTTGGGGAGTTATTCACAAAAAGGAATCCTAACAATACGGATTTGGATGCACCAAGTTTGGTTATTCGTGCCCTGTAAAAGATGTCCTCCAACACCATACCAGTAGGCTTTGCATCCTATAGTTATCCAGCATAGACTTTACATAAATTCAGATATAATGATCCAGGGGGAAAAAAAGTGTGTGTGTATATATATATATGATTTAAGATTACAGGAAACCCAAAGGAGACTCCCGCTGATGTGCTGTGTGGTGTGACTAGTCTTCTCAGAAGGGGTTAGCCACTTTGTACCACTCAAACTACTAGCATTAGGGAGAGACTATTCCCTGGTATAGATGCTTGTAACAAAATAGATGGAGCCAAATAATAATCCTATTGTCATATGTAATAATTCTCTTGGGCATGAGCCTGCTCTTAATGCCTGGAGATGTTTCTTTTTCAACAGATAGATTCCCTTGAAATAATAGAATTATCCTGTTTCACAGTCTATATTCAAAATCCTAAAACATGGGAGCTGTATTTTCATAGAACTTCCCTGCCTGTCTCTTTGAAAGCAGCATTGTAAAAGTTATCTTCTCAGTTTTTGGTTTATGAGATTTTAATTTGCAACATGAAACTGAAGTATTTTGTGTCTAGGTAGTTTGTGAAACAGATTTTTTTAAAATATTAAGCTGTATTTATTCCTTTCATTAAATCCTTGTTATCAAGATCTTAAAAATATTGTCTCTGTATAGGAAGCTACTTGTCCTTTTTTATAATGGCTTGGCTAATAGTTTTGGGTTGGTTTTGTGTTCTGCATACCAGTAATTAGTTGGGGTTTTGTTTTTTGTTTACATGATTGAAAGCCTAAAAGTAAAGGCAATTAAAAATATTAAGGAGGATGACAAAAGGTATTAAGACTTGGTTTTCACTGTAATGAGACAATCGCAAGTCATTTTGATGATGCTATGACAATTTTGTTCACATTGCCTCATGATAAACTCCTATATCTCTTAGAGGGAAGTTTATCATATGAATAGATTTATTTAAACGTACTACACTATGGTACAATACCATTGCCCTAATATACTTAATGACCCTTCCTTCAACACATACGGGCATTTACAATCAATTTTTCTTGATTTTAAAATCTTAACTGTTTTAAAATATGTTAAGGCATAAATCAGATATATTGCATAGCTTTGATATAAGATCTTTGTTGGATTGTTTTCAGCAGTAGCAGAACAGGACAAAAAGAGTCTAGTTTTCTGTCTTCCTGCTTACTTTGGCTGTTTTTTCCCCATAGGAAAAAAAAAAGCACCTGGTTACTTGAAAAATAAATAAAAAAAAATGTTTTACTAAAAGAAGAATTTATTGAATGATTTTTCATGGAAAAAAAAAATATATCCTGAAGTATTTTTCATTCGGATTCCCTAATTCTTCTACTTCACTGTTAGTGGGACTCTGATTAAGCAAAACCTTTTAGGTTCCAAGGGCATCTATGAATGCTCATTTTATATCAGAAGATCTTAGCAGTCCTGGCAGAATATTCCAGAACAGAAACTTCCTTGGTGCTTTGTAAGATTGTTCTTACTTTTTTTTTTTAATTTTTTTTTTGGGGGGGGTGGGGAACGGAAGACAGTTCTATTGTTTCTGTTGGGGAGCAAGGGAAAAAGGGAGAGAGACAGAAGGAAGAGAAGGAGGAAGGAAGGAAAGAAGGAAACTTCTGGTAAAATTATTGAATAAATCTTTATGAGTTACCAAAACCTGCCTGCTTTAACAAAAAAACCCTGAAATATTCAAATGAGTTGTAAGATATGGGGGTTATCTGTAGGAACAAGAAATAATACTTTCTTGGAACAAGTCAGTGCAAGTATTAAGGTATTACACATAAAGAAACTAAGCATCATGAAATTTAAGTTTTTAAAACTGACTTCTTTCTTTGTGTCCTGCAGCAGGACTTGTTGTTCGTTTACCAGGTCTCCAGGTCACGCTATTTACCATATTTGATAGCTGTGAATGTATCTCATTCTGGCTAGAAGAATGTGGTTTGCTGAAGGCACTTTTAATCCTAAGGAGTAGAGGAGGGGGCAGATAGCTCATGTTTCAGATTCACATCCTGATTAAGTCTTTCTACATGCCCATGACGTTTACACCAGTGTGACTCCACAAAGTTCAGCGTAAGCAATGGAAAGAATTTGTGCATTTCATCAGAGTTCCACTAATTGCAGCATCAAATTAACGCTATAGTTAGTAATTTTCTTTCCATGACACAGACCAAACTTCCCTGTGTAGCGAAAATGGGGGAGGGGGTAGCAGCTGGCAGGATAATAGCAACTAAAGTAGACTGAAAAACTGATTGCGTGATGTAACAACATAGTACTCTCCTTGGATTTAGAATAAATCTTGCAAAGGTAAAGCTGAAATAAAAATAAAACAGTTACTAAGACTGCTAAAATTATTTAATTTACACATTTATTACCTTTTTTTATAGAAGTGGTCAGGACATGCACATTGAAAAATATCTGAGAAGAAGAATCACAGAATCACAGCATCACAGAATCACAGGGGTTGGAAGGGACCTCTGGAGATCATCTAATCCAACCCCCCTGCCAGAGCAGGTTCACCTAGAAATGCATATTAGCACTTGTTCTAATGAATAATTTTCTTTAATCAGTAGTCCTCTATTTGGTGTCTGGAGCTATGGTTTGGAATACAGAAACTCTGGATTCAAGACCCTGCTCTCCCTACTCATGCTGAGTTTTTTGGAAGAGTTTGTGAGAGTGCCTCAAATGTAAAAATAGTTACAAGGAAATAGAATAGTCTCTTTCTAGTTACTTCTACAGCTCAGAAGCATGATCTACCTGCATGGAACAGGAAAGTGGAAAGATTATTTGACTTTCATATCTACTTCCATATTTCCCAAGGTGGTGGAAAATATTAGATAGATCTAGAGACAGGCACTCCTTTCTCATGATCACTCTGACTATGACAGCAGGACTTCCATCTTTTCTCACTCTGTTTTCCAAGGTGTAATCTCTTATTTCAACAAGGTATTTCTATGTTATGGAGTCTGCAACGGAATTTTGCTCAGAATTCTGGGGTTTTTGATATTTTCTTCAATTAGTCTCAAAACCAACTATTAGAGTTTACATAGTGTTGAGCCTCCTTGGTTTCTTTGGCTCTAAATGTAGGACCATGAGTCACAATACTTCTGTTTATCATTTGTGCCCTAGAGGGTTTTAAATTAGCTCTGAGTAAATTTAGGAAGTTCAGCCGATCATCAGTGATCATTACTAAGAAATAAGTTTTTTCCCTTAAACCAAACAATCATTGATCATTATTTGGATTACAGAAAGAAAGTTCTCAGAGCCAAAACAAACCCAAATCATGTTTTAAAATTTGTAGAGGATTTGGAAGCCTCCATTGTTTCCAGTATCTGTCTCCCTTTTCCCCTGCTTTTCTTCTTAAACACAGTCTACATGCTTCTTTTGAAGCTCACTCCAGGGAAGTTCAATGTTAAAAGTTAATGACCATTGGCTGAGGCTTCCCACTGTCTCAGCAAAGACAGTTCTCTAAAATAGATTGCCTATTCAATTCTAAAGTTTCTGGTTAGACAGCTAGGCTCTGTTTTCCTTTCTTTTTGCCCAAAGCAAGACTTTAATCCATTCTTTTCCCGTTATATATCATCCAGAAATCTGGGGAAAAAAATGATCATATTAGTAAATACAGAAATGTTTTAAATATTTTCCTACTTTCTACATTTCCTTCAGGTATTCACAAGCCATAAACAAATAATATATACATATATAAGAAATACCTTCCATAGTGCCTTTTTTCCTTGCCTTTTTGATGCTTAGGCACAAAAGTATATCTTCAAAAGAGAAAAGAAAATGTTTAATTAGAACACGACATGAGTTTCACACACACAAACACTTCATACTGGCTTCCATGCAAGTTGGCAAAGAAGATAAGACCTTTTTTAACATGGAGCAGATACACAACTCCTTTCTGCGTGGTCCCTATGGCCACACCTGTGCTGCTAAATGGAGTGTGATGAGACATATTCCCAGACACAAAGGCCAATGGGTCCAGAGCAGCAGGTGTGTATGTGTAAACTCTCTCAGCCTCCAAAGAGAGCCAGGGATGGTTCTTGGGGTGTCCTAACTTCTAAGCTGTGCCTGAGAAGCATTTGGGGCAGTGCTAGTTTACACAGTCCCAAAGTCCTTAATGTCAAGGACTATTCACTAGTACAGAAAAAATTAATTGCAATGCCCAGGAATTAAACATGGTTCTGTTTAATTCATTAATCCAGACATAGCTCAGGGACATAGTGGTGCCACCTGGGTTACCCAAAAGGGTGCAATAACCCAAGTTATGACTGAGCAGATGAATCCACCACGGGCACCATGTACTAAGGTAAGAACACGTTAGTAATGTTGAAGCCTGACTCTTTAGCCTGGATCAATAACCTTGGTAACACGCAGCTCCATAAATTCATCATATAGGCTGTCTTGAGACTGTTTTACAAAGGAAAGCCTCAGCAGGGATGCTGGTACATGGCTCTAGATGAAACAGAGTGAAGGTAAGACTCCCTAAAGCAAAACTTCAGTGACTGAAACTATCCATTCCTAACAATTGTTCTTTTTGTACTGGTAAATTATCTCATGCAGTTCATTAACCAATGTGGGGCTTTACCTGAGCGCTCAGTGAGGTCAAACTATTCCATAAACTAGAAAAATAGCAGTGTTTTTTCTCTCATTTTAATTTCTTATTTTTTGCACTGGTATAACATAAGCTTTCCAAAGACAAGACAGTAACATGTGTCCAGATTTACAGAAAGTATTTAGATGTGAAGTTGCATAGGGATTTTTATATGTATATATGTATACATATAAGAAATTTTATTGTTGGAATCATCTGTCTGTATTAAAAATATTAAAATATTAAAATTTTATTGAAAGGGCATCTCCATACTGATACAGAGAAGAACTCTGATACAGTAGATGCACAGAAGAACTTTTTTTCCATTATTCCTCATTTCAAATACAAAGAATAGAGCCGGAATCAGCAGTAGCTCCCGAACTCTGGTGACGTCCATGTCAGAGCTCAAAGGGCACCAATGGTCCTGCCTGTCCCTGCCCAGTCCTCTCAGGGTCTCCCCCCAGCCTGACCAGGACCCCCTTTCAGACCCCATGGGGTCTCCCCCCATCCTGCTGACAGCCCAGGACCCCATTTCAGCCCCACCTGGTGCTCTCAACCCCTGCCTCAGTGACTCCACAGCTGGATTGGTCTCCAGCTCCCCACAACCCTGCCCTGCTCAGCCATGGGCCTTGCCAAGCCAGGCCCACCTGCAGGCCTGTGACCCAGCCTGGCCTCAGCATGTCTCTGTCCCCAGGGAGATGCCCAATGCCTGGGGCTGGCACTGCCCCAGTGCCCCCCGGCTGCCTGCTTCTGCCTGGGGTGGTGGAACAGGCCCTGGCTGCCAGGTCCTGCCCTGCTGTCACAGTGCCTGTGACAGCCACCAGCCCACCTGGCACCCTGACACTTAAGTGTTTTATTTGTATATCCCTTGCATAAAGGATCCAGATGTTATTAGTCTGCATATATAAAGAGACCAAGAGGGTGATTATTGCTATGTAAGGAACAAACCCAAACGTGTGTATTGCATGATTCTTAAGGCTACGTTGACATTAGTAATTACACTTATTCAGGAATTTCCCCAGGCACTGAAGCTGACTGTCACCAAATATCCTGAATTTATGCTCACAGAGCATGGACTCCACCAGAGGCTGGCTGCATGCAGCCTGCCTAGTAAGAATGGTCCTTTGAATGGTCTGACTCCTGAGCGGCTCCTGGGAAGTTACTCTCACAAAAGTAAAGCAGCTAAATATTCCTCATGTTACAACACAAAGCAAGGAAGAGAATGAGGTATATATATCACTGTACATCTCTACCTTTCTCATTACACATGAAGGACTGTAACTGGGAATAATTTAGAAAGTAGATCTGCCTTCCATCCCAACGCAAGCATACAGAGCATATACATTTGAACTGGATTAATGAGTAACCGACCCGAGCCTTGTAGATTACGCTGTGCTGAACATTCACATTTATATGCAAAGTAAGAAATGCAAAACTTCCTACAAAAGTGAAAATGTGCATGAATTCCTTCATATATTGTTATATAGAACATTGCTAAATAAAGATACCCATAACTTGCTGGACAAGAAAAAAACTAAATGATTTCTAAAACTACCTGCTGCTACTACTGCTTATTGCATAGCAACAGCACATCAATCTAAACCCATCTCTTATTTCTGCAAGAACATGAACATGGTACGCAATAGCATTATGGTTAAACTCATAACTCTTTCATTAACCGAGCTATTAAACTTCATGCATACATTACAGTACATTTTAATATCTGTAAGCTGATACAGAAATCTCTGCTTTCTTTGTGAATTTACTCTTGGGTGCAAAAGTATTAACTAATATGATTGTTTATTAATAAAATAATAGTATTGGAGGCATAGTCTTTTGCATCTACATTAGCTAACAAGCATACAAAACAAAAAAATTCCAGAAGGAAACAAATTTAAGAAAAGCTTAAAGCAATGCATTTGCTGATATCTGCAAATATTTAATTTACATCAACATATATCCATTTATTAACAGATTTCTACATAAAAATGTTAGCTCTGTCAAATTCAACTTAAGAATCCTAGAATATATTTAAAAACATATTGTTTGATTATTCTGAAAATATAAAGAACAAAACTTAAAATGCCAAATAGTTCAGGTTCATCATCCCACTCAGTTTTAAACCACAAAAATTACATTTATGTAGATCTTCAAAAAGAAAATCTGATTCATCCTACTGAGCTGATATGCTGAGTTAAACTTCTTATGTTAATGGACTCATCTTCATAGCTGATATAGAGAAATAAGCTTTTTCTAGAAGTCACTGTAGATTTCTACCTCTTCCAATGTGCAGAACAGCAATTTGAAAATAGGGAGGTGAACTTACTGGTTAGATCCAAACTTCAAGAGAAACACTGTAAAGGTCTGATCTTTTATTGTCAGAATAATCCTTCTCTTGGGAGAAGACCAGCATCACCAAAAGAGACCAGCTCCTCCCCAGCTCCTGTCTGTAGCAGTATCTTCTCCACTGTGACTCAGCAGCAGTTTATTCTTCTTTTTCTTCCCACCTCTCCTGCTTCTCACAGTTCAGCCCTGATAAACAACGTAAACAACTCTGCTGTTTTACCTGTAATTGTTACTGAGAAGGACTAACCGAAGACAGACTAACAGCAGCAGACTTGGTTCTCAGGAACACCATAATGGTTTTGCTCAGTCTTATCCTAACAAAGTGGTATCTTGGCCATCTGCCCAGTTACCAATTTTGGGCCAGTTATGCTCTCCCTGAAGAGACGAGTACTTTGACAAGTTTAGCCTGTGATATTTATTCAGCTCTGTAACTAATTCTGCTCACTTCCCATGGAGCCCGAAGATTTTCTTACATATAGCACCTCCAAAATCCCGCAACAGTGAAATAAATGGTGGATATACCGATCTGCCTTCTCTTTAGCATTGAGAAAGACTACCAGTTGCACTGTAAATAACTCTGGTTATGCATAAATCCCATTTATTTTTCCACAGATTTTGTATTACCTAAGAACTTCCAAATTTCCAGAAGATACTATTCCTCGGAACCTTGCCAAAACTTGCCAAAACAAAGTGTGGACCCTAAATTTTCAGGGTTTTTAAGCTAATGATTTTGTAAGTGTGTAGGATATTGCATCTAAAATATTAAAGAAAAGTTACCACATATTTTTATTAAATTATTTTATTTTTTTAATATTTTGTCCAGGAACATATGATAGTAAAAATAAATAGATTGAGGATGATAAAAAGGAAGAAAAAGTATGTTTATAAAATTTGAGGATTGAAGGTATGAGTAGTGAAGCAGGAAGCCCCCACCTCTCCTTTTGCTTCAAAGGTAGCAGGTCTCTCAAGCCAAATAATACAACAGAATGAAGGGAATGGTGTAACATTTTATAACAAACATGGGACTCATACAGTTTAATGTTGTTGCAAATCCCCTGAAATCTGTAGTGTTATTTCCAGTATAGAAGGAATACAAGACCTTTCTGTTCGTAATCATTTTCCTTACCTTCATAATAGTGAAAAATAACTGCTGATATTTAACATCTCCCATATCAGCTGACAATTTCCTGAGAAGCAAGCACTCAATTTGAAAAGAAGAGCAGACAATAAATCAAACTATTACTGTCAATCTTGGTGGATAGCTGGGAGACTGGACAAACATGGAAAATGCATCACCTTAGTAGTCCCACAAGGTCAAAGTTGAAGCATATTTGGAATATTTACAGAAAATATATCTGAGTACACATTTCCAAAGTTAGGTATTATACAAAGCATTATCCTCCAGGCCAATAGGTTTCCCAACAAAATTCAAGTCTTATAACTCAAGATAAGTTATTCTGAACTTTGTACAGAGTCCTTCTATGCTCATAGTCTTTTTTTCAAGTCAGGAAGTATGCCTGAAGAAATTACACCAAAGAAACAAGTTGCCTACTAATTCTTTAGGTAAAATTACAAATTAGCCTGTTAAGTCTTGTAGTTATTGCAAACACGCATCATATGTCTGAACAACTCACTGTTTTCCTTAATGAGTATAAAGTTCATTGGCAGTCAAAACAATTTCATATTTATGGTAATAAATGATTTTTCAAAATCACTACTGACAGTATACTAAGAATTGTAATATGTAATGCACAAGAAACCACAAGGCAAATAGTACAGAAACAGTAAAAAGAGGCAATCACAAACAGTAATCTTCTTGTTAACTAAAGCTGTCTATTTACTTTTATTCTCCAGCATTTGTGTGATAATCAGTGCTACATCATATAAACCTACAGTTAAGATTATACAGATTATATCTCTTATACAGAAATATGTCTTTCATGTATTTCCAGTATCCTTAGAAATTTCTCTCTGCGATGGAAGCTTCTGGCCTGTGATTTCAATTTAAAGATGATATTTCTGAGGTCTGAAAAGCTAAAATGTAAAGGTTGTTTCACGAAAAATGAAAACAAATTGATATATTTTTATACATATTTTTATTACTCTAGACACTCCCAGAAACTATTAGGATTTTTACTAAGTTCAGTTTTACTTTACCTATTTTGTTACCTTCATGAACAGTCTATATTATTGAAAAAATTTTGAACAAAATATACAGAAACAAAATGGAACACAGCAGTAAAACTACAAAGAAATGTTCTAGATTGTCTTGTGTTATGAGCCAAGACCCTGAGAAATACTGTAACTCTTACAAAATAAACAAATACATTACAGAAATATCACACAGAAGGTAAAGGTAGATTTAGGTAACATTAGGCTTAGAATGCAAAGTTCAGTCTTTCTCACCTTGTCCCAAAGAAGATACAATAGAAGTGGAAATGCTCTACATCCAGGCAGTGAGTCTGATCAGCACTTAATTCTGTCCTGTTTTACCTAAATAGGAATGAAATGGAAAGTGGGAGCTCCTAATTTTTCTTTCACAAGACAAGAATGGGACACACAGAATGGACAGAAAATGGATACATGTCAACTTCTGAGAATAAAGTATTCATAGGACGCCATAATAACTAACAGAATTTATTGCAACAGAATATTAATGATGTCAAGAGATTAACCAAGTACTTTATGATCAGATAGGACACTAACTTCCTGGGATTAGGAAAAAAACCAAATAAACAAATGAAAGATCCTTTAGTCAGGCCTTTCAGTGTGACTTCTGAAACATCATCTGTCTAAACATTTAATAGCAACACCATCAAAGGACTGGACCACATTGAAAAGGTATGGCAACTTTAGTATTCTTAGGTCAGAAAACATTTTTTCAATATGTGACAATTTCTGCAATACTCATATATGTTTCTCCAGATACATTTCTCCAATATTTTTACCTAAGTAGGAAAGTGAATGGAAAGGAACAGGAAACTGTCTTGTATTTAGATGACTGAGAACTTTTTTTTCTTTAAAACTATCTAATAGCAATAAAACCAGCAGAAACATGCCTGAAAATACAAAACTTAAAGATGTAGTTTCCTTAGCAACAAAAATTCTGAGATATCATCCAAATTCCAATACCTCAAAAATATTAAAAAAAAGGTCTACTGTGCTTACATTTCCCCCTCCCTTGTATTCTGAACCCTTGCTTTGTAATTATGCGTATTCATACAGAAGAGTGAAATACTCCCTGAAATGAAGGATTTCAGGTCATAACAATTTTCCTTACCTGTCATTTGGAGGTAGCTTATGAGAGTGTGCAGATTCACTGTTTTTCACAAAAGCTGGGAAAAACATGAGGAAGAAACTAGAGAAGAGGTTGTTACCAAAAAAGAAATAATTAATATTGATGACGCAGAGGATGGAATGGCAGGAAGAGGCATTTTATGGCAATTTTTGTGGGAAACAGCTAAATGTGGCTAGTGAGAAATGATACACAGTAGCAAGAAAGAATTAACATCAGCAAAAATTAGGAAAAAACAACACTGACTAATTCACAGGTAAAATAAGTAGGATTTTGAAAAGATAAAAGGCAAAGGTATTTAATATAAAGGTTGAGATGGAAACTCGAGGAAATAGATGACTATAATGTATCTCTTGTGATATTAACTTTTGATTTTGGTTTCCTACATGTCAGTTTATATAATCTGACAGATGTATGTTTTCTGTACTTGTACCAGACAAAATGTTTCAGATCATTTAAATTCACATATGTGCCGAAGCAAGCCACAGAATGGCAAAATATGTGATTAATCAGAATTATCTTGATTTCCTAACCTGACATTTTGTTACGAGTCAGGAATAATTCTTCTCATCCATGATCAACTGGACCTCGTCTGCATACAATTTAAAGTCACTTCCAAACTTGAGCTACTAGAAGATGAACCTTACATTTTGATATATGTGTTCATACTGGCAGATCTTTTCCCACTAGACTTTTAGCATACTATATCTAGAGTTTAAATCTGTCCTCAGAACTTCACTCTTTCTTGATAGGTGAAATACTGTCTTTCCTTGATGTGGCATCCACTTTTTAACCCAGTGCAGCGAAGCTGTGAATTACAGTAAAATGAACTGAAGTTTAGGAAGAGCTAAATCAGGGTGTTGAAGTCTTCATCAAAGATCAAAATGCACAGTGCTGTAACCAACTGAATACTTTATATTTTTAGGATTTTCCTTGCTTCTGCTGTTGGTAATTAATAGCAGGAAGGAATCCAGGGAAGGCTCTAGGTTATGGACATTCAAACTCCAAGCCAATGCAGTCTGGGTTTCCCACACCAATAATGGGAAAGTTTCCCATAGGCAGAATCACTGCAGAGTTACAAGTGGCAACGGTGGAAGTCCAGAGCTCACACCAAAGAACAGAAGTAGCAGAATAAGAGTAGGTGGGGCCACTTGCACTACATCACAGATCAGAGCCAGCCTCAGGTCCAAACTCCTAAGCCATCCATAGTTTGTACACAAGGCCATGCTGAACTAAAGGCATCGTATGAACTGTGAGGAAGAAGTTTTCTTACAGTACCATCCAACTATATCTTTACCTACAGTGTAGTGAACAGGAGATATCACGCAATAGCAGGTTTCTTCCAGAAGGAAACACAGTCTTCCCTGACACAAAGGGAAAGGAGTTGTGTAGGCAGCTCCCTGTGTATAAGTTGGGTATTGGCACAACAAGCATCCCCTAGGTTAATATAATGAGTCAGGGCTGAGGTCACTGAGCTCTGTCAGTTGGCTGTGGGACCCAAATTCAGCTTCTCAGGTTAGGTGTCAAAGTGATTTTTTTTGTAAGCAGTTAGTGTTGGACAATTCAATTTCAAAATACAGTGTGGATTTATGTATATAACTGACTTATGCTAAATGATCAGATAGAACTCTGATCAGTTTGAGCTAGAGAATTCCTACTAATATCAGAGATATGGTTGATAAAGATGTGGAATGCTTCTTGCTTTTAAATCATATAATGCCTAGTGTTTTTCTGCTGTAGTCCAAAATTAATTGGGAATATTGAAACACTTGACTACTATGTGAGATTTATTCCCTTTCTGTTTTATTGTGTATCTAAATCTGTTCCCTTCAGGGAGCCAGCTGCATGTTTCTCTCTTTTTTTTTTTTTCTGAATTGTTCTTTGAAATACCATTAATATTAATCAAAATCTTTAATTAGGGATGATTTGTTTTTCCATATGCGTATTTATCAGTTCAGCAATTATTAAGCCAGTGTGACTCTTGCACTTTACTCACTGCATGGGATCAAATTCATGACAGTGATCACCTTGAGGAATGCAAAATGAATTGGCGTATTTTCTGGGGATTCTAATTCTGCCCCTTACCCAGACAATCCTCCTTCTATTTCCAGGCTGACTTTTCAGTCTGTGTACAGGGTGTAGGTTTCTTTTTTTTTTTTTTAAGCAAATACAGTATATTTTTTAGGGGGCAATTCTTTTGTTGATGGTTTTCTGCTTTTTTTTTCCCCTCGCTGAAACCATATTTTTCAGAAATCTGTTTTCGGAAAACAGTTGGGATTCCCTTACACTGTTATTGCACACTTTAAAAAAAAATATTTTTTCACTTACTCATTTGAGCCTGTCAGTTTGGAAACTTTGCAGAATACTCAGATTTAATCAAGATTCCTTGAAATCAAGCAGAATGCAGCTACATATTTTTCCAATAAGTTGGTGACTGTTGGTGGTACGAGGTACAAAGGAGGTACCTGTGCTTTAAAACAATTTAGAGTAAGTCTACACTCTTGATATCTCTGTGACTATGGTAGGAAATAGCTTGAGTGCTACCTTCATTTTTGCACTGATGGTATGAAGCTCAGTTCAGTGCAATTTATCCTGGTCAGTACCATGCAAAAAATACCCTCAGAGCCAGGAGACATTGGCTTAGTCCTCGACTCCATGGGATATTTCTTACATTACCTTAGGTGTGTTATTTAGGGTCAGCTCAACAAAATTTAGGGTTATAATTTACACTTCAGAGACCAAATTACAATTGCTTTCAATGAGAAACTATGCATCTAAATTGACAGTAGGAACTTAAACATTTTTATGGATGTGAGTTTTTACCCCCTGTAATTCAGTTACTTTTTTATAAAATGCAAACAACAGTGAAGTTTATTGGGAACTTTTCAGCAACATATTTTGCTGTTGGAAAACTTCGAGTTACCAGCATTTAATTGAATTTTTATCAAGGAGATTTTCCAAGTTCAAGACGCAATTTCTGGTCAGAGAAAAAAAAAGGGAGGCAAAACCAGACCAATTTTTAATCATAACATTTTTTCATCTATTTGGGCAAAATTCAGATCTCTGTTCCTCCTGTGTGGGTCTCCTGCATCCCATGTGAATACTTAGAGGTATCAAAATCTAAAAATGTTTTCTGAAACCATATTTTTCATTTCTAAATAACACTAGGAATCAGTACTTTTATGTTCCCTTGTTTTGTCTCTTCTGTTTATTTGGATTGTGCATTTGAGGAGCTTACAATGGTGTCTTGTTTTCAGCGGGTACTTTAATTTGATATTCTGATACAAATAATTACCTCTTCTACTATTTACTCTTTCCGTTTGACATGTCCCAGCTTTGATTATTTCAAAGGAAAAGACATTTTAAGCTAAATGGTATTTCATGAAATTGTGTGGTTTTATGAAACAAAGAAACAAAACATTCTGTTAAATTAATCAGATGCTTTCTCCTAATCAGAAGCAGCATGCTCTTATCTTGTCATTTCCAGTAGGAAGAATTCTTCTGCATCACTTTGTAAGACCTTGGCAACCTTTAAATTCCAGACAAATTAACTGGAAAAAGGTGTAGAGCTCGGAGAAGATATTTATGATAAGTTTTGCTGCAGTCTTCGCATGAGTTTTGCTTTACTATGGGTAGCTGCTACTTGTTACTGTTTTTATTCTAAACACTTGTGTGCCTAGACAGCAGTTTCTTTTATCCCAGACCAAGTAAATAGGAAGGAAAATAAAAACTTAAACAATTCATAGGGTCTGCTTTAAGTTTTTATGGATACTATTGGAATGGGTGAAGCCTGTGCTCATGAATGAATCCTTTTAGATCTTATTGCTCTACTATTTATGTCTGCTTTTTGATTTGAATAGAACTTCTGAAGTAAACTAGTGTTCACAGTGAGGAAAAAATTACTCTTATAGAGAATTTTTTAATCCTTTCATCATCATTTTTGTTATTCTCTTTTTCATATTTAACCAATAAAATATATGTATAAAATCCTTGAAAACATGCCTAACATTGCTCGTTCTTTTATATTCTCATTAAACACTGTCTTTACTTAAGAAATGGATAAGAAAAAGGGAGGTAACTGCAGCTATTGGATTTTCTCCTTGAATTGAAAAGAAAAAAGAGGAAATGAAAGCTGATACAATTATAAACACCAATTTATAAAAGTAAAATTTCTTTTTTAGTCTTTGAACTGAAACTTCTGAATTTTCAGATAACTCCCCAATTCTCTATATTCTTCTTTTTTTATTTCACTTTCTCTTTGAAACAAGTAAGGAGAAAGGGAAATCTATAACTAAAGAAAGGAAAGATAAACTTCAAAAGATTTCCACCTCCCAACATCAGAGAAAAGAAAAATGTAAGGAAGAATCTCAAGGAGGTTTTGTGGTTTTAGGTTTTTTTCAGATTATAAAAGACATGGTTTTGTGTTTAAAATATGAACTTGCATAAAGTAAAAAACAAATAGAAAAAAGACAGATATTAAAGTAGAAAACAGATACAGGTTATATGATACATAATTTATCTACACATACACATGAGAAAGAAACCTTTGTTTATGACATTTGGAAAAGTTTAAATAGGAGCAATGCTTACATTATTGTGCCTTTGTCTATGCAATATGTAGCATTTCTGTTTAGGAATTCTGTTTATGAAAGTCCAACATCTGTGAAACTTCTTTTACAATGTCTAATTTTTTACATTATTGTGAAAAGATCATTTACTTTATTCTAAATATCTTCCAATTGTTTTTATAGTCTGAACAAATATCAACAGACAAAGATTCTTACATAGGCTTGTCTTTTCCATGGTATACTGAGCAGTGATAATCAAATCTAAACCTCTCCTTTAATTTCAAAACCATTTTGTTCCACAAAAAAATGCCAGGTATTAATCAGCTACTATGCCCCCGAGAAATTTCTGACACTCAAATAGGTTAGGTCAACATACACATCCAGCTATACTAAGTAAATATTTAATGATTATTCTAGAGTAAATACTGGGATGAGAAGGAATAGAGACGGCGGGGTTGGGGTGGGGGGGATGGTTGTGGGATTTGTGTTTAAATCCCAGCACTTGTAAGCAACAAATGAAAACACTTTTCACTTCTAAATAGCAGATCAGGTACTACCTTTTCAGACTTTCATTCTAAAATACACCCTTGCTAACAGTAATATTTTATATAAAAAGTTTTATGAGTTACATTTTTGTGGACTTCTGAAGTATTACAAATCTTCAAATAAACCTTGGCAATGGGCAGACACACTTTTGATCTAAATGGTGGAGGGAATGGGGGAGAGGTAATCCTTGCCTATGGCTTGCGATAAGAGAGTACATACTGGCACTAAAGGGGAAAGGGTCAAGTGGTTTTAAAGCTTTCTGTGATCTTCCCCTCAAAAAATGCAAACTAAATGAAGATTCATATTTCTCAACTTTTTTTCCCTTAACATTTCCTTGCTGTTTCAATGCTGTTCAATGTATTTCATCACTGTGCAACTGGAAAAATAGGTAGCTCTACACAGAAGGAAAACATCCATACATCATCAAAGTTTTTAAGCAAAGATCTTATAGACTAGGAGAACAAGGAGTGAAAACAATTCGCTTCAAAGCTATCAAGTTAATCTCCTGAGAATATTGTAATGTAACTGACATACCTAAATTTCTCATATATTTTATAAAGGAAAAATAAAATATGGGAGCTAAAGAATTCATTATTTGTAAAAGCTTTATTAAGGAGCAAACCAAAACAGAGCACTTTCATTTTATCCTGGTCTCCTCTGCAGTTAAGTTAGAGAATCCATTAGGAGAGAACCATTTTCACTGTCTCCTTAAAAAAGACATTTATTTTCCACTGACTCTCACATTTGGCAGAACAATATAGGAAACAGACTTATTTAATTTCTAAGGAAGGTCATAGAATCATAGAATAGTTTGGGTTGGAAAGGACCTTTAAAAATCATCTAGTCCAACCCCACTGCAATAAACACGGACACTTTCAACTAGATCAGGTTGCTCAGAGCCCCATCCAACCTGACCTTGAAGATCTCTATGAACACAAAAGTGCTGAAAATTGCTCCATAAATTTTCTTAATTACAATTCTAAAAATCAGAGGTCCTTTTGATAAAACAAAATTACTCTAAGAAAGAAAAGGCCGAGAGATGGAGATCACAACACAGAAGGTTATTCTTAACTCTTCATTTCAACACTAATCTCTTGAGTAAAAAATCCATATGCCTCTATGGATTATGCAAGGAAGTGTCACCTTTCATGGGGTAATTCTGTATTTCTACACTATTGAGCCTATGGAGGCCAAAGGGAATATAACTCATTTGGAGTATTAAAACTCACATATATGCTCAGAAATCTCCCTAATAAAATTGCAGGACAGCAAGGAATGCCCACAAGAAGAGACAATTATCTAACTAAGAAATCTACAACATTTAAAATATAAAACCAACAAAATTTAATTTAACAACCTCTGGAGGATTTGCTTGTTTTAACAGCTGATTCAAATTCCATCCTCTAATGCTCAATGTAAAAAGTAATGACCCCAGTTACACCTGCTTTAAGCAAGTGCACAGAAGTATTTTATGTTGCTCTGCAAGTTATTTGTATAGTAACACAGTAGCTCTTTGACTTGTCCATGGACCTCAGAAGCTAGAATCAGTCCATAAAGCATTCTCAGATCAGCCATTTTGATTTTGTCATATCATGTTCACCCAAAAGTGTTTCTTTTTCAAATTGAATAGTTCTAGTTCACTTAGTCTCTCATTTCATGGAACCTGTTTCACCTTTCTCACCATATTTATAGCCATTAGCTCTAATTGAAAAACTGTCATCACAATTGCTTAAGTATTTAAAATGTTTTATGTTGGATTCTATTCAAGCTTTAGGAATAATGAAGCCTTTGGTAAATCCATTATGTCAGATACCCAGAGATCTACACTCGTTTATACAGTTCAGTGGTGACTAGAAGAGAAAGTAGCTGTGACAAGCTAAAAGCTTGTGTCTAGGGACAAATTTCAGAAAGGATGTATGAGGAGACCCAGGAAAATCAGAGATAAATAATAAGACAAATAGACAGCTGAACTCCAAGGAAAACATCAAAGGAAGCAGCAGAGACAGAAAGCAGATATTTAGGAGCAGGTCTAGACCTGGACAGTTCAAGTAAAAGGACTGGGAAGCTGACACTACAGCAGGTGAAAAAGAGTGTTGTGCAGCAACACCTAGAATCAGACCTGGAGTTTAAAGGCTATTAGGTGCCCTGACTTCTTGAAAGAACCCAATAGCTCCTCCTCTGTGGAAATCAGCTGTGCATGATAATATCATCAGTGGCTATATCGCTGGGGGCATAGCTAAAGTTTGTATAAATGACAACATTAATAACTGTGCTTGCATGAGGAAGAAAAAAGGCTCCCAGATCCTTCTTCTGATAACATTGAAGAAAGATACATTTTTCAAGACAAAATGTGTTGGTTCCAATACTGGCTAAGTTTGTGAATGAAGCCAATTTCTATTGCATTATTTTCCTAAGCAAACAATAGTCAAGCAAAAATGAATTTTGTTTTCAATTGTTGTACCTGTGTCTAAAGAATACTGTCACAATATTTAGGCCAAGTGTTGACTAAATACACAATGCTAAATATCTATTTATAAAACCATAATGCATGCTAGAAACTGTTACAGAATATAAAAAAGTACAATTCTTATAACAGATGGAAAGCTATGTAAAAAAAAAAGAAATTGATTCTGAGTTATAAATACAGGATTAAATCTAAAAAAATTAATTCCTGGCAGAAAGAAAATGACTGAGAGAAGAGCCCTGGAGGTGGGAAAGTATCCAAATAATTCTGACTGGGCTCACATAAACTAAATTTTTTATTAAGCTCCATAAAAGAAATAACTTCTTTTATTATTATTCTTTCATCTAATCTAGATGAACTTCTTATGTGCTGCGTATTTCTATTTCCTGGCAAGTTCTATATGTTTACTCTTCAGTGGTCTACGGATGGGTAACTTGCCAGTATCCTGATTTGATCTTGCACCACTGAAGACAGCAAAACTATACACTGATCTCATTTGGTTCAAGATCAAATTCTTAGATTAATAGTGACATGACTGCTAGAACAATATCACATAATTTGCTCTTACAGTCTGTGTATAATGAAGAGTTCACCTCTGCTGTGGAACCATTAAGCATAAAATTCACCCAAATAGTGGTTCACTATCTTCTCAGAGTTGTTTGAATGGACATTCAATACGCAATTAGAGGGCCAGCATCATAGTATATGCATAGAAGTAATAAAGAAAGGAAACCTTGGGACGCTTGTTCAGATCACGAGCTTAATAAAAGTGGTCTGGATTCATTACTGCAGGTGCATTTCTTCCCCAAAGCAGTTGACCTCTTGGTAGGTGCATTTCACTGCACTCAACGGTTCAGGTCCCATGAGTTTCCAGATCCAATAGTCGAGCACAGATGGATTTCTTCTCAGCATGTAAAAGATTAGTGTAAATACAGAGCTGGGAGATGGGTAGGAATTGCTCCTGGCTCCTTTGCTTTCGACCCAAACATAGTGAAACTAATTACCCAGCTTGGATGCTGAACTAGGAAGGCTGAAGTCAGGCAGTCGGAATACTTCCCTCTCCCTGTATTTCCCAGTGTTGCTCTATACATAAGCAACTTCTTTACAAAATCACTGTTTTTCCTCTTCAAGTTCAAAATATGGATTTGAGAGGGTTTTTTAAGATGATTCATATGTCATACCAGCTACTTTGTCATTTTTGAATCACTCACTGTATTCTAGGCCTAATGTTACTACCACTGAAGATGCTTAATTTGTACCGAGTGTGCACTGCAAATGAATACTGCTTTGAACTACTGCGTGTAACAATTAGGATTATTTAATGTAGCTAAAAATGAATTGTCACATTTAAAACTATCCTAAATAGTAAGAGACGTGCAGATGTGCCACCTTGGACAGTCTGTTTCCTCCCTGTTCTCACCTTGTTCCTGTGATGCAGCAATCTGCTGATGCACATGACTAGTATCCGATTATTACAAACATTACACCACATATCTAATAATCTTCTGATCACCTCTTTCGAAAGCGTAAAGCCCTGAGGTGGGGCTTTGCAAGAGAGGTGGGAAAATTGCACATGAATTTAAACAGATAATTGAATCTACGCAATGATGGAAATCAAGAAGTTGAGAGCACAACATATGAAGTGTATTATATCAGTAACTTTTTTTTCTTTTTCTAAAGAAATATATTGATCAAAACTATTGTGCTGTCACTCCATTATAAGCATTCATGATATCTGTTACTTGCTTATTTTAGACTATAGAGTTGATGACCAGTTCCTTTTTCACATGGAGTTGACATGAATGACCTGAGAAGCTGCTTTATTTCTCAAACTGCTTTTCCCTACTTTTCTAAAAGAAAGGGTTTGGTAAGGCCAAGAAAATGTTAGGATTACAAATGCAAATATTTCTGGCTATGAGCCAGAGGAAAATTATTACTACATAATAATACATAATGGGAACACTCGTAATTCCATTATTCTTTCATGTTTTTTTAAAAAATCAAAGTAAAAAAATTCTACAATTGTAGTTATTCTGTATGATTTAAATTATGTCTCTCCAGTACTATGTATCCTGTTTAATTCGATCACTGGCATACATGTTTCCTTACATTCTGTGGAAGAAACAGCAGAAAACAAAGATTATTGCTTTATTCATTCTTTATACTTTGTCCTTGTGATTATTGACCCTAGCCGACAGCTAAGCACTCACTCAGACACTTGCTCACTCCCCCACACCCTCGCAGCAGAACAGGGGAGAGAATAGTAAGAGCAAAAGTAAGAAAACTTGTAGGCTGAGATAAATGTTGAATAAATGAAAGGAAAAAAGAAATATTTAAAAAGTGATGTAAAAGCAACCACTCAGCACGTCCCACAAGTAAACTGATGCCCAGCTAGTCTCCGGGCAACAGCTACCTTGGAAAACACCTATTTTTATTTTTGATTGTGACATTACATGATATGGAGTATTCCTTTATCCAAGTTAGATCACCTGTCTTGGATGTGCCTTTTTGCCCTGTGATTACACAGCAGCTACCACTATAGAGTCCTCCAACTGAAGTTTATAGAGATCACAGAAATGCAACTAAAACAAAGAACAATAATCACTAGGGTTTTTTTTTAATTATTACAGCACAAGACTCAAGACAGTCATCCAGCAGTGCTACGAAGTAAGTCTGATTTCAGGAGTGCTGTGTACACATAAGAGTTTAACACTATTTGCTAATTTACTACATATAGATACAATTAAAATGGGGGGAAACCCAGATATAGGTACAATGAAAAGGTGAGAATTAAAAACTGAAGAACTTAAAGCAGTACAGAAGTTATAAAGAGAAAGAAAACAAACAAACAAGAAAACAAACAAACAAACAAATTTAAGTTAGGGCAAGTTTTGGGGAGTCAGCCTGGATTTTGGAAATCAAAATGACTCATGTAGAAGTGTGTAAATCCTCAAAATGCAGCAAACGTTGTCTTCAAAAGCTAAAGGTATTCCTTAGCCTTTTTTTCCCTAGAAACTGACAAGTGAACAGCTAAAATTTACTCATATCTTTTTCTTCATACCTTGTATAGGCACTGAACAGGTGAACAGTAGAACTTTGGCTATAACGTTTGAAGACAGAAATTATCCTGTAAAAAAATTAGGTTATAATAAATTTTTGCAGTATTAGGAAAAACAGATATAGCTGGGATATTATATATAATTTTTGGACACCAGCTTGAACTTCAAGGCTCTAAAACTAACCATTAATTTTTGTATATTTTAAGTCTTATGTCCATTCAAACCTGAATTATTCTTCAGAGTGTGTAATATTTACATAGCTTTAAACAGTCTTTTTTTTGCTCTGTCTTTCTTTCTTTTCAAAACAATGTTTTGACAGATTTCCTTGATGCTTGACTCACACGTAGTCAACCTCTTCTTCAACAATTTAAAACAATACTTAATAACGTTGACAGCTATACTCTTATTTCTTTTTGGATAACTGATGGAACCATAGACTTTTAAATTATGTAAATGGGCAAAGATGTAACATTTAAAAGATGAAAACTTTGGTAAATTTTGTTGAAAATATGACCTAAAATAAAATCTAATTAATTTCCCTGGTAGAAAATAATGTCATTGTGTTTTACCTGAACTGTTTACTGCAACTCTGCTGATGTCTTTTCTAACAAATATTTCTGGCTACGACCTTATGCAGTGTATTGTTCTGTAATTTCAATACATGTTGTATGTATTCTAGCTCTACACATCCAAAGTTAAATTACTACTGGACAACCTTATGAAAAAAATCACAAAGATTTTAACAGAAAACAATAGGTTTTCTTCAGCCAGCCTATGGAATTTATGAGATAAGTTTATGAATAGCAGAGAGTTTCATAATGTGCTTTAAAAGACTTCTAGAAATTCGTTATTAAATTCAGTATGCTTTTCAAAGATGTTTTTCAATTGAAATCTGTCATGTGATTTTCTGTTGTGTTGTTTTAATAGGTAATTAGTATATACATTTAAACTAGCTTTTCAGATATATGGAGTCTCATGTGACAAAAAACTTGATATAATAATCATATTTGAAATAATTAATGATTTCTTTCTTTTTTTTTTTGTTTTTTTTAATGTGAAAGTGCTGCATATATTGCATCATTATATACCTGGCTGATTATTGTAGCAGTCATTAATAAAATAGGGAAAAACCTCTTAAAGAATGAATGTAATCGAACTCTTAAAATACTATTTTTTCCTTCATAAAAAATAATTGAACTACAATTTTGCTTTGTACTAGGCTACTCACAAAGCAAACTTCAAATTCTTATTTTCTAGCTAGAGTCTGACAAGAAATATATGGACATTTTCCATAAATATAAACAGTTTTTGCCGGCTAGGAATCCATTGAAATCTTGACAAGCTGAATCTAAACAAACTTTGTGATACCTCTGTTATTTCCACTCATATAATATTGAACCCAGGGCAACCAAGTTTAATAAAAAAAAGTTTGATTTTTATTTTTGCAGTAAAGCAAAAATACCTAGGAATGTACAATGGTATTGTCAACTGAGTTTCAATGAGCATAAAAAAATTCCTAACTTTGCTTAATTTCCAGGATATATGTAGATGTAGTGACTAACTGCTACAAGGTAGCTGGAAAAAAAATCTTTAAACATATTTAGAAATAATTTTGCTCTTACACACTGAACTCCTTATGGCAGTGATCATCTTTCCGTTCTGCTACTGTATACTGCTGAGCACATTTGTAATTTGATGTTCCACAACTGTGGTTCCTGGAGAGGAAAGCTTTAAAGTAGGATGGGGAGGGACATGATGGCTCACAGACAAGTGAGGAAGTAGTGGACCGTGACAGCAAGCAATTAGTGCAAGGTGGTATGGACAGGAGAAACCTTGTGATCAGCAAAACAAATTTGAAAGCGTCCCATCCCATGCACACAAATAAGGAAGTGCAAACAGGAAGTCTGTGTGTAGTTGCAGGACTACCGTCTCACTGAGATCACAGAGATGTGGTGGGTGAGCTCACACAACTGGAGTGGTATAACGGAAGAATATGGACTCTGCAGGAAGGACAGACCAGGAAGGCTAGCAAGGGAAATTGCCCTTGATGTGAGAGAGGAACTGGACATTGCATGGAGCTGCTTTGGGATGGATGTTGAGCCAGCTGAGAGTGGGCTACCTGAACTCCAAACTGCAGCTTCTAGTTTTTTAACTCTTGCTACTCCTCTCGCAGAGACTCAAAAGGGTTAAGTTTCCCTTCCTGAGGAAGTGTGGCTGCCTCGCTTTCCCTTGATCCTTAGTTTTCCCCTCTAGCAATTCTGCCAGTTTCAAGATGTCGTCGATGGGTTGTCCATGCAACGTTGTTCAGGGTACCTTTAGTGCTAATGCTTTTTGCCAAATCTCATTTCTTTCTAAATCGTAAGTCCGATCTGATCTACCCTGGAAAGGCCCAGATTCCCAGCAAGGAGGCTGGTCAGGCTGGGATTTGAGACTGGCTTGTCAGACCCTCCTTTTCCTGTATGTACCAACCCCTAGATCACTCCATCCCCTCTCATGCCCATAAATCCCTATATTGCATAGTGTCTCCACCCAAGTCAAAACATGCATGGGGGAGTTCTGAGGGTCTTACCAATTGTGCTCAATAGCTCTCTGAATCCTTTCTCTCAGGGACTGAACATGTATTTTCAAAGCGTCTGGCAATCCCATAATAAGCGGTTTAAGGTGTCTGGGGTCCACCAGTACAGCCATCAGTATCCCTTGCTTCCCTCTTTCATACATTGCCTGAATACAAGTGACTAGTTCAAACAATCCCTTTACTTTAATAGTAACAGGTTCTCTCTGCTCTTTGTGGTCCACACCCCCAGCCCAATAAGCCACTCAGGATGTTATTGACTGGTCACCATCCAGTCCGTCACTCAGAAACACTCTTGAACCCCAGAATCCTCTTGCTTCATTGTCACTCAATAGTATCTGATCACCCCTCCTTAGAGACAATATCCACAAATACTCAGTTTCTGTTTTGCCCGATTTGCGTGAAAAATTAGTTTGCAATTTGCTGAGCTTGGGTCCTGTCCAGAGAACCACGCAGACTGTGGTTCGGGGGTTTCCACCTTGCAGACCTGTGTGCCTTTCTGTTTTAATAAGAGTTCACACGTCCCTTTCCTCCAGCTCCTCTGCTTCTTTGGAGCTATTTTCATCAGGGTCTCCCCAGATGTCCCCATCCTAATCCCCAAGATCTTTGCCTCTGATCAACTTTCAGATTTGGACAATGCTGAGGGGGGAGAGTTCACTTGTGCTAGCATTATTTCAATTTTTTGTTCCAACAGACATGTCCACTCTCTTTCTCTTTTCAGTTCACCTTTTAAATAATCTATTTCTAGTTTTTCTTTAAAGTGTCCTTGGCCAATCTGTCACAATCATTATTTTGTTCCTGTGCTTGAATCAAGCAGGTGCCTAGGATGGCACACATAGTTCCTTTACTTTTGCCATCTCAACTATTTCCACAACATTGTTCTATTGTCTTCATGATGGCTACCAGGTTGGACCACTTCTCCTTTGCCCATTTACATGGGGGAGAAGGGGCACAACTGTGCCTCTGTAATAATTCTGCTATAGACATCCTGCTGACTACACCAATTTAAATGTCACAGAACCTCACAAAACCCAGCAGGACTGACTAACAAACTAAAAAGGGGGTTTATTTTTACAACATGGTAACAAAATCAAACTAAGTTTTACTCTAACTGAAACCATTTTGAGACTCCAATGAACATTAACAATTCATAGGTTCAGAATGTCACTTGGGAGTTAATACCACATCACCAATTTAAGAATTCTTAAGGGTTGTGGCCGATGATCAAAAATGCACAATCACCTAACAAAGGAGGTCTCTAACCCTGAGGAGTCCTTGGATAGCATCCTGACCCAAGGCAAGAGTCCCTGACTTCAGACGCGCTGCTCTGAGGAGGACCATCTCAAAATGGCTCTCCTGTGGGGCTCTGTTTTATACCCTACCTGAATCTGAACCGTGGTCAAGTATGAACATATGGCCCCACCCAGCTGGCTGAGTATCCCACCTTCCTCACCTTTCTACCGAAATGTGTATGTGCTGATCACCTCTGTGTGGGTGTGACAAGATCTGTGGCAGGAAGTTTTCACAGGCTTTCATCAGGTCTTTGTTGGGTCTTTGTCAGGGCTTTGTTAGGACAGGTGCATCTGCCAGTAAAGGAAAACAGCAGAGTACAAGCAGTCCGGGAGTTTTCTGGAGTGCACTGATGACAACTTCCTAACAGAGGCGATCAAGGAGCAAACCAGGGAGATGCTCTGCTGCACCTTATACTTACAAACAAGGAATAACTTGTTGGGAATGGGAAGATGTGGTACAGTTAGCTATAGTATGATTGTTGGAGTTAAGGATCCCAAGAGGAAGGAACAAAGCAAATTGCAGGTTCATAACCTTGGACCTCAGGAGAACAGACTTTGGCCTCTTATCTGCTTGGAAGAATCCCATGGGCCTTGGAGACGAGATGCTCCAGTAGAGCTGGTTGATGTTCAAGGATCACCTCCTCAAAGCTCAAGAATGAACCATCCTGGCATGGACAAAGTCAAGCAAAAGCAGTAAAAGGCCTGTATGGATGAACAAGTTACTTCTATAAAAGTCAAATAAAAACTAAAGCATACAAGAGATGGAAGCAGGGTCAGGTCACCCATGAGGAATATAGAGACTCTCTGAGTGTGCAGGGATAAGGTTAGGAAAGCCAAAGCCCATCTGGAGCAAGTCATGTGAAGGGCAAGGAGGACTTCTATGGATGTATCAGCAGCAGAAGGAAGACTAAGGCAAATGTTGGTTGGCTGCTGAATGGGACAGAGGACCTGGTGACAAGGGACACAGAAAACACCAAGGTACTCAATTTCTTCTTTGCATCGGTCTTCAATGGTTAAGTCAGCATCCAGCAATTCCTGGTGCCTGAGACTGGTGGGAAGGTCTGGAGCAACAAAGACATACATTACACTCAGTGGAGGAGGATCATGTTTGGGAACATTTAAACCAACTGAACATACGCAAGTCCTTGAGACCTGGTGGGATGCACCCACAAGTGATAAGGGAGCTGGCTGATGTCATTGTGAGGCCATTCTCAATTATTCTTTAAAGGTCACGCAGATTATGAGAGGTTCCAAAGGGCTGGAAGAAAGCAAATGTCACTCCTATCTTCAAGAAGGAAGACCAAGGGAGCTGCGATCTGGGCAGTTTCACCTCAATCCCTGGGAAGTTAATGCAGCAAATAAGCTTGGAAATCATTCCCAAGCATACCAAGGGCAAGAAGGTGACTGGGAGTATTCAGAATGGATTTACAAAGGAGAAATCATGTCTGGCCAAGCTCACAGCATTCTACAAGACAAACAGTTCAGTGAATGAGGGAAGTGGGGGATGTTGCTTATTTTGAATTTACCAAGACTTTTGACATTGTCTCTCCCATTGTCTCTCCCAGCATCCTCCCAAATAAAACTATGATACAATAAATAAATATATAATAAAAAGTCTCTGAAGATAGATTAAAAACTGGCTGAAATGTTGTGCTTACAGGAATGTAACTAGCAGCATGAAGCCAAGCTGGAAACCAGTCGCTACTGGTGTACCCCAGGGGTTTATTCTTAGGCCAACACTGTTTGATTTCTTCATTAGTGACAACAAATTTACAGATGCTAAAAACCTGGGAGGATTTTGATGGTTGATACCCCAGACAGTTGTCCTCCCATTCAGAGGTACTTCAACTGGGTGGAGAAATGGGCTAATAGGAACCTCATGAAATTCAACAAAGGAAATCAAAAGTCCTGCACTTGCACAGTACAGACTAGGGGTCAACAAGCTGGAAAGTAGGTTGTCAGTAAAAGGCCTGACCATGAGCCAAGCCAGCAATGTGCCTTTGACACAAAGAAGGTCAGCAGCCTCCTGGGCTGCAGTAGAAGTGTCACCAGCAGGTCGAGGGAGATGATCCTTCCCCTGTACTCAGCACTGGTGAGACATATCTGGAGTGCTGTGTCTCCGGTGCTGGGATCCCCAGTACAAGCAAAACATGGACATACTCAAGCAAGTCCAGTGAAGGGACGCAAAGATGACGAAGGGACAGGAGCAACTTTCACACAAGGAGAAGCTGAGTAAGCTGGGATTGCTTAGCCTGAAGAAGAGAAGGCTCAGGATGATTTTATCAGTGTGTATAAATAGCTGATGGGAGGAAATGAAGAAGAGAGAACAAGATGCTTCTCAGTAGTGCCTAGTGACAGGATAAGAGGCAATTGAAACAGATTGAAACAGAAGAAATTCAACTTAGACATAAGGACCAATTTTGTACTGTGTGGAGGATCAAATCCTAGAACAGGTTGCCCAGAAAGGTTGTGGAGTCCCCATCTTTGGAGATATTCAAAACCTGACTGGACAAAGACCTGAATAACCTACTCCAGTTCATCCTGCTTTGAGCAGGGAAGTTGGATAAAATGATTTCCAGAGGTGTTTCCCAACCTCAAAGATTCTGTGATTTTATAAAAATTCATATAAAAAAATTTACATCACTATCCTTTTGTATTTTATGCAATTCCATTACTTCTCATGAACTGAAGATTGTTCCAAGTAGGTCCACGGTGGCAATTCATTTAACCTGTCAAGCAAGTGCGTTCCAAATTCAGGAAAATTAAAAACTACACTGGAAAGTAATAAGGGTTTATTCTACCTGACCTCCCTCAAGAACCCTAACATAGAACTAGATCATAAATATGCACAACATGGCAGATGTCAAGCCTCATGAATACATATAAATATTCATCAGCTTATGGAATTCTTAGCTACCCACTGAGAGTGTTTACATTTGAACAAGAAAATCAAAGCATTCTGCCCACATGCTTAAAACATAATTCATAATTTGAGAAGTAATTATCACATAAGAAAAGCTTTATGTCTATTAAAATATTAATCCCTGTGGGACAATTCAATCTTATCATAGTAATGAAGGGTTCATTGAAATAAAACTAGAAAAGATGTCAAGGAGAAATATGCCTAAACTTTGAAAGTAGTTTTCAGGTAATTGTAAGGATTCTTAAAATTTTTCTGATATTTCAGTGTTATTTAGAAAAGAGGTTTAAAACTTCTTAAGAAGTTAGGTTAAGCCAAGAGTCAGCATCCCTAAAATCTGTTCCTATATCAACTACAATATTGAATACAGTATTGAATACAAACAAAACAGAGTCATAGTCTGTATCTACCAAGTAGATAGCTTTTTGACTACTTTAAAGTCTGAGATGTATCCAACTATTGCAGATCAACTCTAAGCTAATTTCTGTTCTGAACTTAAAGCTATCTGGTGACCCAAATTCTTAGGACCACTTCACTCCGGAGAGCTCCCTCATAGTTTTTGTTTGTTTGTTTGTTTTATTTACTCCTTTGGATTACATCTGATCTGTTTTAATAGGTTTTATCTTTTTGTAAATTAAGTTTTCAGGCACTGGAATTTAATAATCTCTTTCCTGGAGCAGTCCCTTGCACAGTTTTGGCTCAACTCACCTCAGACTCTCCAAGATTATACCTGAACACAGCATGGGTTAGGAAACACCCCCAACAGAAAGTTTTCATGTGACCACTTTTTTTCGAAGGTTAAGAGAATTTAAAAATACAGGGGTCAGACAATGTTTGGTCTCAAAGAGCAGCCCTGTTTATTTAATTAATATAGATGACCTACCATTAAAATAAACAACCCTCCAACTTCTAATCTAGGAGTTCCTGCCCTCTCTTTCGTACCAGTAGTGGTGTCTACCTGACCTCATAATAAATTACTCTAGGGAGATAAAATATTAGAAGATTATATACATTTAGTTGTTTAGGGGCTTCTTCATTCTGGGTTTCTCCTTGGATCAGCTGACCCAAAAAATAATGGCCAGAGTTCAGAGAAAGTGATGGAAGTGTTTGAGGGGAACTGCAAATGGGGAAATGGGACTGACAATTTTAACAGCAGCTACTTAGTACACTGGTTTAGCTGCCATGTCAAAAAGCATTCTGAGCTTCTATTTTTGTGCCTTTCATACCTAAAATGAAGTGAAACTGCATCTGTATGCTTGGCAGCCATGACACACCTTCCACAACTACCCCTTTCTTCAGGTTTTACCGTATATATGGAAAATGCTCTAATCATCTGGAGTCTGATGCCTTGGGCACTTAAAAGTTCATTCTTGTCTTGCCTGGCTGACTGTCTTGTGCCTTTGTGCACATTAATAAATTCACATTAAACATCACATGAGACATTAGTTAACCCTAATATATTTCATAGTCTCTCATGCGTACAACTCTTCTGCAGAAACCAACAGGAGACATGGATTACACATTCATTAGTAACAAACTCTCTTCCTCAGTCCACTGTATATTTTAGGGGATTTTCTCTCACAGCAGTTCCATTTAATATAGCCAGTGCTATCTATGAGTGCTCAAGCCTTCAAAGGACTGGCCTCTGATCCAATGTATACATTGTTAGCTATAGGTTCATAGTCTAACCCTGTCCAGACTTCATAGTCTCAAGACACTCAGACATGTATCTTCGCTATTGCACCAATATTAATAAACAGTACCTCTCAACTGATTTACCTACTTTTCTTCAAATAGTTTATTTTAGATTTTCCTTATAATTCTGTGCACAAAGTAATCAATATCTTTATGAGAAATATCCCAAAGAAATAGAAGGGGTAGTGATGTGTGTCTTCCAAATATAGACAAGAGCCAATAGATGAGGTTCTACAGGAAAGTATTTTTACTTAAACTTAGCCTGCAACATAAAGCAATCCTCCAGTAACAAACTTAGTGTTTTTCAGAATGAGAACACCTGTTAGATCACATTTTCTTTAGGAGATATTCACCCTTATTTAATCTCTTTTTCTTCCAAAGGGTTTGGAAGCATGCCCATTCTTCAGAAGACAGATATTCTCAGAGAGACAATCAGTTTATCTGTTTATCCATCCTGCAGCAATGAAATCTCCGAGCACAAAGGAATGTATCATTGATGCTGTATGACTGGCATGTTAAAAGGATTTTGGAAGGGAATATGCCAGAGCACATCATACTTTTAAGTGATATATGTCAGCTGCAGAATATATTTAAGGGTTCAGTGGCACCAACAGAACCAAATCTAATGCTACAGGACAGAGAAAGGACACAGATTTTTACCTGTAGGCAACATCATGTAGAAGACAATTTTAGATTAGACTACGAAAATGACCCATTTAGCAGAAGCCTTTTACATAAGGAAATTCTTGGAATGCTTAAACCAGAGCGTAACTTAGACACTTGTGAGCTGTGTTTGATTTAGGATCTGAAACCTATTCCCACAAATAACTGAGACATTTTCTTTTTATCTGAAACATTTATTATGTGCTGACGTACACTGCTATGCTACGTTAAATTTGTCCCAGTACTAATAGCTATCAATACAGTAAGTAAAGTTAATGTTCACCTGGCATATATACATCTGTCACAGGCCTCTATCTCATCTGGTAAATGGAGTTCTTATCACATGTTAGCTGCTTTCACATAGCATAGTGGTTCTGATTCTTTCAAGAAGCACTTGATGCACTTTTTTGACACTAGTCAAAACAATTCCTTTATCATATTTAGGCTGGAATATATGATTATAGATTATTTCTGCTAAACATTTAAACAACTTGCTGATTTTAATATAAAAACCAAACTCATGATAATGATAAATGCACTGTATAATCCCTGTTTTCAGATAATTTCCAAATTGCTTAAAATAGACAGGTGTATTTTGTAGACAAATTTTAAATGTAGAACTAAAATTAAAAATAGAAAAAGGTGCTACATACATAAGAATGTTCTAAAGTTCTTTTATTTTACATAGCTTTTTTTAATCTTTTATACAGTTATGTGTATATATATAAGATTTTATTCTACGTTAATGGTGAAAACTTGTGAATAGGTAGAATGTGAATTTGTAGCGGACCTTTCTGAAATCTTGAGAATAATAACAGAAATGTCTCCAGAATCTAAATTAGAAAAAACTCTATTTGCTTCTGCTGTTCCTCTCCAGCTCAAGGCGAAAAAAATTTCTTTTATTCAGGTCATTAGAGTTCTATGGTAAATCCGGTACCCCGTGGACCATGCATTTTATAATAAGTATTTGACCTCCAAGGATAAAAGATAACCTTGTCATCTTTAGACAGAGATTAACCAACTGGAAATACAATAAAGAAAAGAAAAAAACCTACTTAATCTGTTATTCAGTTTCTTGAATACTCACTCTTGAACTTAACAAACAGTATTTGATGGACATGCTAGGAATATCTACAATGACATACAGATTGAATTATTTTATTTTATTTAAGTACCAGTATCTGAAAATATCAGTATCGATGTAGATCAAGTGTTGTTTTTACTTATAACACAGATTTTCTGAAACTTATAACGGTAAAACATTCTTGTAGTGACTTTACAGATTCCTTACAGAAGTTCTGGGAACAAAACACAATTGTTTTTTCTAAGTTTGGTTTAAATCATCTTAATGTTTTCATTTATGCTTAGCAGCATGGAAAAAGAAAGTATAAAAGAAATAGAATTTTTCTAAAGTCATACTCTGATATTAAGTTTAAAAATTTTCTTCTCAGTATTTGTCAGTCTGTTAATATACTGATTCATTTTTATCCATATTAGTAAGTACACAGCACAATTGCAAGAAACATGCAAGTTTTTTAAGTAAATAAACTTATATTTTTAAAAAAATGGTACTCATTGACATTTGGGGGTAAATTGTTTAATATGCATTATAAAAATCTATAAGGCATTTTCATCAACAGTTCTATTTACAGAATTCGTCAGACAAAATTACACTGCCATAAAACTTACCAGCTAGCTCAAATGTAGTGAATCACTGAAAAGAAGCCTTCGACATATAGGAGCCATTTAAAATTACAGAATTACTAAAAAAAATTAGGTTGGAAGGGATTAATTCAACCCCGTCTTATTCAAAACAAGGACCATTTTGAAGGTAAATCGAATTTCCAAGTTAAAACAATTTGTTTAGGATTAAATTCAACCCCATTTTGAGTATCTGCAAGAATAGCAATTCCACAGTCTCTCTGGGTAACCTGTTCTAGTGTTTAAACACACTCATTGTGAGTAAATCTTCCTAATTTCTAACCAGAATTTCTTTTACTGCAACTTGTCCCCATCATGTGTCATTTCTTTTCTGAACATCTCTAAGAACTCTGGTTCCATCTTTCTACCCTCCCGCTGTTGTTTAAGACAACAGTAAGATCCTTCCTCAGTTTTGCCTTCTCAAAACTGAGGAAACAGTTTTCTCATTCTCTTTTTGTATGTCGCGTACTTCAAACCTCTAATCACCTTTGTGGCCCTCTACTGAACTTGAGCTGTTTTTTTCATATGTTTTCTACTGGGAACTAAAAACTGGATACAGTACCCTAAATTTGCTTTCAGAATTGCCAAATAGAGGCTACCTGCTGCCTCTACTTTTCTTAATACAGCCTAATATGCAATAATCTTCCTTGCTCCAAGCATACTTTCCTGACTCGTATTCATCCTGCTGTCCACAGGGATCTCAGCTCCTTTTCTTCAGACAGTTTCCAGCCATTCAGTCCCCAGCTGCATGGGATTATTCATACATTTGTGTTTGTTGAATTTCTTGTAGCTTCTTTCAGATCATTTGTGAAGCCTGCCCAGGTACCAAAGTCCATAAGACTTTGCCACTCCTGTCCTCCTGTCACACACTTTGGTATCAACAATAAAACTTTCTAAAGGTGCATCCTAACACATCATTCAGGCTGTTAATAATAAACAATACTGGCCCCAGTCTTCACCTCTGAGGAGCACCACTGTTAACTGGCATCCAGCTGGATTTTACACAGGTAATCACAGTCCATTCAGGCCAGCAATCCTGCCACTTTTCCATATTGTAGTCCACCTTTCCAATTCGGCTACAAGAATATATGTCAAAAACCTTATTAGTCAGGATAAACAGCTTCCACTGTTCTCCAGTTGCTCACAGAGTCAGTTATCACAGAAGGCAATCAGGCCCTTCAGGTACAATATGCCCTTGGTAGATCTATGCTGGCTCTTCCCAGCCACCTTGGTTTTGTCCAGCAGTCACCAGTGAACCTATTTTAAAGCCCTTGTCAATAGGTTAACAAGCCTGCTGGTAAAGGCATTATTCCTCATTTCGTCAGATGTGTCCTATATCTCCCCAGTAGTCTTAATTCTTTGGAGAGAGTGCTATAGTCAGAAAAGCCACAGCCTTGCCTGCAAACAGCCGGGCACTGACTCACTGGATCCATCTGCTCATATGTGAGTCTTTCCCTTTGACAGAATTGAGGAGATCCCTGAGCTGCCATGTTGCATGCTTTACAGCCCAGAAACCTATAGTTGCTCTTGATAAACTCCAAGTCTGCCTTGACAGTATCAGTGATATCAATGCAGATGAACAGCAAGGGACACGACTGTGAAAATCAGATGAACCTCAGCAACTTGTCTCCAACAGCCCAGATCTGAGCTTCTGACAAGCAATAAGCCTTGCAATACAGAAAGTCTGTCTGGGAGACAGATGCTGACCTGTACAGAAGGGTGTCTCCAGCTACTACCATTTTCTGCTTCTACTTGTTGTCAGTACATGGATCAGGCTCAGCTGGTCCAGGTGTCTCCCCTAAGGAAACATGTTCTTCCTTGTATAATACCATAGCCCTGTACCTGTTTTAAAAATGAACGCTGGAAGTGGGGAAAGAAACACCTTCCTTTTTGCCAGAAGTCACAATCTTCTATGATCTTCCATTTTAGGAGACTCTGTCCTCCATTTGCTTAGTGTAGCCTCTAGATGCCTCTCCTTCTGCAAGCATGACACCCTGTCTCAGGCAGAAGCACCAGGTATGCCCCACAACCTGAGACCAGCTGCCTCTGATGCAATGGGACAGTTGCTCCAGCCAGGCAAGGGACTGTCTGTTGTGACACAGAACCACTGTAGTTGTGCCATCTGTCAGTCCCCTGAAGCCTCGGGCACCACCTCTTCACTGTCCCCTTTTACACAAGCCATTAAGCACTGAGTCCCTCCTTGGCAGCCCTGTTTGCTGAACTCGGTGTATCTGACTAATTCAAGAACTACTTTGAAATTGTATGTTGGATGCTTCATTGTGGGCCTGCATGTGTGTTTGTGGTGGGTTGACCTTGGCCAGCTGCCAGCTGCCCACCGAGCTGTTCTATCAGTCCCGTTCCATCAACAGGGAAGAGGGACAAAATATGATAAAAAGCTTGTGAGTTGAAATATGGACAGGGACATTACTTACCAATTGCTACCATGGGCAAAACAGACTTGACTTGGGGATATTAATTTAATGTATTGGCAATTACTTGTAACAGAATAGGAAACACAAAACTAAAACTCTTTCCCCTCAACTCTCCCTTCCTCTCGGTTTCAACTGAGAAGGGGGACAGGGAATGGGAGTTGTGGACAGTCCATAACACTTTGTCTCTGCCACTCCTTGCTCTTCACGTTCTTCCCCTGCTCCAGTGTGGGGTCCCTCCCACTGGATACAGTCCTTCACAAACTTCTCCAGCATGGGTTCTTTCCACGGGCTGCAGTTCAAGAACTGCTCCATTGTGGGTCCTTTCCACAGGGTACAGTCCTTCAAGAATGAACTGCTCCAGTGTGGGTCCCCCATGGAGTCACAGGTCCTGACACAAAACCTGCTCCTGTGTAAGCTGCTCTCCAAGGGCAACAGTTTCTGCCCAGACCCTGCTCCAGGGTGGGCTCTCCACAGGGTCACAGCTTCCTTCAGGGCACATAAGCCTGCTGCAGTGTGGGGTCCTCCATAGTCTTCAGGGTGAATATCTGTTCCACCATGGTTCTCCATGGGCTGCAGGGATACAACCTGTTCCACCATGGTCTTCTCCATGGGCTGCAGGGGAATCTCTGCTCCGCCACCTCGAGCACCTCCTCGCCCTCCTTATTCACTGACCTTGGTGTCTGCAGGGCTTTTCCTCTCATACTTTCTCACTCCTCTTTCACACCTGCTGCACAGTATTTTTTACCCTTTCTTAATTATGTTATCATAGAGGCACTACCAACGTTGCTGATTTGTTCAGCTGTGGCCAGTGATGGGTCTGTCTTGGAGCCAACCGAAACACGCTTTGTGCAACATGGGAGCAGCTTCTGGCATATTCTCACAGAAACCACCCTTGTAGCCCCTCCCCTACCAAAACCTCACCGTGTAAACCCAATACAGTGTTAAATACTCATGCATCTTTCAGATGCCACATACGGACTACTGCCATCTCATTCACCTCAGCATAAGGAGTTCAAACAAGAAAAATAGATGTTAACTAAAATAAGAATTTTACCTGAAATGAAATATGAGCACTGTACAGGACAGTGAACATGTCAGCTAGTGATGGATTTCATCAGCTGTGGAGTCTATGCACACTGGCTTAGCGTACCAAGGAGAAACATCAGCGCTATGAGATGGTCTCTAAAGGTACAAAAGTTGCAAACACAGAAACAGTATTCTGCAACGTAACACTAAAACCTCCAGCTCTAGGGCAGATGAGAAAATAGATGCATAAACTAATGAAAAGTTGAATGGCTTCATTTTAATCCCTTGAAAGTAGCTTGGCATTATATACCAGCAGTTTATTACTCCAAAAAGACTTTACACCTATAGAAAAATATGGCAAAATTAATTCGTCTGTTTCTTGTTTTCAATGTGGACAGAAGAAAAAAGACTCTGTCTGAGAAATTTTTATCAAGCAGAATAATACAGTCACTCTCCAAAATGATTGGGAAAACTTGGCATGTGTGAGAAGATGAAAGGCTTGGAAGAATGAATAACATATGCTAAATATTGGTAAAAGTTGCAGGAAGACAGGGAGGCGGAAGTTCGCAGTTATGGCATTTGTCTTCCCAAGTATTTTTTATGCATAATGGAGCCTTGATTTCATGGAGATGGCTAAATACCTGCCTACCACTGGAAAGTTGAGAAGGAATTCCTTATTTTGCTTTGCTTGTGCACAGAGCTTTTGTGTCACCTGTTAAACCGTCTTTATCTCAACCCACGAGTTTTCTCACTTTTGCCCTTCCAGTTTTCTCCCCTAACCCACTGAGGCAGGGAGGGAGCAAGCAGCTGTGTGGGGTTTAGCTGCCTGCTAGGGTTAACCCACAACAACTTCTTAGTTGGTTGCATTATGCTTTGAAAATTTGGAACACTCGTATCTTCCGCAGACAGGAACAGAGACTTCCTTTCCTCCAGTTTCTAAATGGGGTAAGATACAAACAGCTATCTACATTGCACAAAAAAAATTAGTTTGCTATTGATTATTAGAAATCTTCTGTACCAAAAGATGAGAATAACCCACATAAATGTAATTATCACAGTAATGCATATTCTGAATAAACAACTTAAAGGATTATGTAGCAAGATGTATTTTCCTTATGAATAGGATTACAGCACTGAATTTCATACACGGAATATATTATTGCATATTAAGAACTCTTGCAAAATCTTGCAGAATAGTTTCCTTCTCATCCCTCCCTATTAATTTTTGTTCTGTTTCAATATGTCACAAGAGGTACACTCCCAATTTTATGGCATTAACCTTTGAAGTAGGGTAATACAGGTGCATTTTTTTAAACACAGAGCAAAGATGGGTCCAGGCAATGAGACTTTTATGAAAAAGAAATTAATACTTTCTTAAACTTCTAAAGTGTTTAGAAACATCATTTTGATTTGTTCTATTCCTTATGCAATGATGTTTTTCTCAACTACAGCCTTTTATATCCTTTATTTTCATACCAGAGGAACTCTGATAAACAGCACATTGCAATCTAGTATTCTGTAGGAGCATGGAATTGATAATTTACATCAAATTTCCATAATTGATAGTATTTACATCAGCATATTAACTATATAGAGTTTTAATAATAGTAAAAACAACCAACCCAAATACCATAAAAACCTTAATGTAGAAATGGGAGTTACCCCACCCATTTAATTGATCTGGTAATGTATAGACAACACTGGAATTTTAAACATGGAAAGACAGTAAAAGCATATAAATGTCATATTACAAAGAGCAAAATAAATGTTATTTAGTAATGGAGCTTCTAGGTTTTAATTCAGTAATTAAATTACATTTGTTAAGTTAACAGTTCTTTATCTTAAAATACAGACCTGAAAATCACTGTAGAACTACTAGAATTTTCAGGCCTTCTTCAGATTCCAGATCCTTTGGCTCCAGTTGGCTGTGGTGCATATGGAGCTCCTCTAGAATCAAACAAAACATCATTCTCTGAATGACTTTCAGTAGAAGGATAGTGAAGTATTGTCCTTATTTCACAAAAATGCCTACTACACAGCACTAGCATAGTAATTTACACCAGAGCTTGATAACCTACATTTCTTTCTGTACTTTTTGCCTTTTAAATAAAAACTTCTTTATTAAACAAATATTCCAGTGCATCACTGCTATAGTATGATTTCTACTATTTTTGCATCACACTTGTCATATGATAGAGCAATGGGCTAAACAGTTTGCAAAACATTAAAAATAATGTCCATATGCCATTTCAGTATTTCCCATATCTGTATGCCTCTTTTCATTTTAAAATATTAATTCACACTGAAATTGACCCTCAATGAAGGACTCCAAGTTAAATGAATATATTTAATCAATAAGGATGAAGATCACATCAGTACCAAATACAACTGGAGAAAGAGATTCAAATTAGAGCATTTCACTGAAGTCACAAAGGAGGTAACACTAGTCTGAATTTTACTGAACTGAAAAGAACCAGCTGAAAAATTTAGGTTATCTTGTTATCAAAGACTGTTGACCATTAGGTTCAATCTTATGCAGGTTTAAGCATGAACTCTGGGAACTTCTGAGTTTAGGAGGTCACACCTACCTTCATGGAAGAAGTCTGTCTGCTAAGATGAGAAGAAAAAAAGTTGTCTGAGGATATTCTCACTTATCTTTGAGATGAAGCTTCACATAGGTTGAGCCAACTTGATGCTTCCTAAGAGTAAGGTACTGCTCATCCCTCCTGGACATTTGCTGATTTCCTCTTTTGCACCAACTCTAGCTCTCATTTGTCCGATTTAACCAAGCCAAAGAAATAGAGAAATTAAGTCATTAACTTATGGCCAAGACAGCAATCTGAAGTGGCTTTAGTGTGTGAACAGATTAGAATTTATGCTGGAACAAAGAAAGGAAAAAGACAATATACACCTAATAAACACTTATTAGACTAATTTATATTGAACAGGTGGTTTTACTCTTGCAGAGGTGACGTTTGTATTTTAAGTTTTAAACAGACAATTAAAATTACTGCTCTGATAAAATTTTAAGAAAGTCTTAAATATTTTAGAGAACTTCTAGATGAGTTTAGATCAAGTCTATTGCAATCTGGTATAGAAAGATTATTCTAATAATAGTTGTAAACACAGCATGACCTAGTAATGTTTATTTAGGTCTTCCACAAAGACACAGATTATGTATGATCTTATATTTCAAGAATTAAAAACTGTCTTTTATGCTTCATAGGTCTAGAATTCTCTCCATCCACAATCTTGTATAACCATATCAGAAAATTCTGTTTCCTATTTACGTTTCAACAGTGCTTCATAAAAGTCCCCACATAGCAAAAACTGGAATTACTAGTATTTGCAATACCTGAACACGTGTACACTTCTACAAAAAGTTCAGTTACAGAACTAAAATACCCAGGTGCAGATTGACGCGCTGTTGGAAAAGGCTCCAGAAGGCCAGAAGGAACAAGGTAAGAACATAAGACAGTGACAACTAAGCAAAACAGGAGCTCAGATCTAAAACAGAGATACCTATTGAAGATCTGCTAAGAAAACTTACACGAATACAGCAGGCAATTCTGCTGAACTTTGCTTCAAGTCTGGAAACATTTGCTTTAATCTTCTTCATACTCATTTCCTTCCTACAGATACTTAGATGATATTTTTTACTTGAATTAACTCTCATTAAATGCTGTTTTATGAGTGCTAGGTAAAGTATTAACAATAGAAGGGCACTGCACAAGATATACTAAATGCTAACTTGGCACTTAAGGATATTATTCTTAGTATATAGCCTTAAATAAAATGAGCCTAATAAAATTAACTGCACCAGTATACCTAGAAGGATTGTGTCAGTGGGTAATTCAGTTGCAAAAGAGCACAAAAATGCAGTTGTATTTTATGTAGAATGGAACATCTTCTGACATGGAGTTAGTTGCTTAAAGGAAATAAAGAAATACATGCCATCTGAAAGTATTTTACTTCTGAAATAATTAGTTTTTGTCAAAGACATGAGAAAATTTAAACTTAAGCACTGATGTTCCTATATAAAACAGACAGCGCTTTTCCTACAGAAGTTAAATGTTTGACAAAGCCAGCAACGCTGAGTTTAACACTTTACAGAAATGTACTGCTCTGGTTTTGTTGGTCTTTTCACTGGGAAAAGCTAAAGCCTTTCTGATTTTGAATAATTTGAGTATGACTTCACAACGGGACATGGTGCAAAAATTCTCATCTTGTGACTTCTCTCAAGAACACTAACGACTTGAGTGCTACACTGTGTTGGCATTGCCTCTGATTTTGGAGAGAAAACTTTCCAGAAAAGATAGCTATCTCCTCTGATGTTCTTAGTAAAACACACACCATTTAACTTACACCATCAACAATGAAGGTGCACAACTAGAAACAATTCTAATGACTGAGTTTAGATACCTATTCTATTCACTTGATTCTCAGCAAAGTATCCTGATTTATGAAGATGTTGTGATTTAATTTAATTTAAGACATTTTATGTGAAATAAGCTAGTCCCTGAAAAAAATGCTTCAAAGCATAAAATGTGATCTCTGCAAATGAAAAAGACCCTTTAATTTTGACAAAAAAATACTGACAAAAGTTATTTTAAATTACTTTTTGAAGGTTACAGAGCAAAAATGGGGTAGGATTGGAGTAAAAACCATTGTTCCTAGCTTTCAGAAATGATAACTTCTACCTACAAAGTTTTCCCTCCTTGATCTAAAAGAAGAAGCAAGAAATCTTGAAAAGCAAGTGAACCCTGTTAAAAACAGAAGGGGAGGTAGATTTGATCAAATTGATGTTCCAGTTTAACAGAAAGTTTGTCTCTGAGAAAAATTACTCAAAATGTCCATGTAGGAGAGATGGATAAGTTGGAACATAAAGGAATATAAACCCAGTGAGGAAGAGGGAGAAGAATTGTAACTGGAGATGTTTAAAATAAATAAGCACTACAAAAAATGTAGTTGACACAGGGGAAAAACCTGCAAGCTTGAAGGAGTATGGTAATCCAGCTCTTGATCACAAACATAAAGCCCCCTTACAAAAAGAGTAAATAATCTGAAAATCTTCTTCTTTTGAAGATGATGATTAGCAAATCCAGTCACTCACATAAAAGAGAATATTACATTATCAGGTTAAATTATGATATGGTATTATGATAAATTATGTTATAACATGGTTACAAGACATGAAAAATTTTGAAAAATTGCCCATAATTATCGTCAAAATGCAAACAGGGTCAGCAAAAGAAGAGTTAGAAGAATTTAAGATTATTTAATGCATCTCAAGGAAAAAAAGATCTTAAGGTAGGGATCATAAGTTGAAATGTTCTGCTTAAATTGATTGCTTCTTCTAAAGAAGAAATCTTAAGCCTATGTTTCAGATCTAAAATTAGCAGAATTTGTAACCAAAATTAACTAATTAAGAAAGTTACTTTGATCAGTTCAAATCAGCAAACAAGTATCAAATTAAATCAGAAACCCATTTAAAAAGAAGAGAAAGTAAGTGTGTCTGTATATAATGGAAATACATGTATATAATGGAAATTCCAAATAAGTCAAACCTACTTTAACTTGTTCCTTAAAAATAAAAAACAGCTACAGTTTCAAAATTAAATTGATAGTGTTAGGTTATCTGAATAACAGTCTGATAGAAAATCTCTTATGTCTCAGCTGGCTCCACAGAGAACAGTTACACTAATTTACACGAAAATCTATCCTATAAAGAGCCAAAAAAAAAAAAAAAAAAGTAACAGAGCAAAGAGATTAAAGGAAATAGGACTCTTAGAAAGGATAATACATCTGTAAATGAGGAGCTTTTGACAAATAAAATATTATTACTTTTTTGAAACTTACACATTAATTGATTAAGCGAGAACTTATAGGTAGTATATACAGGTATCAGTCATGCAGTGAAGTTTAATTTAGAATAATGATCTCAAAATTAAACAGTATCATGAGTTAATATCTTGATGAGGAATTTTTAATAAAAGGAAGTGTTATGAAAAATGGCAAGCTATTGTTTTTTATTGGAAGGATGTGCTGATTAGGAACAAGGGGATCTTGTCTTAGACCCAGTCTTATTTAATATCCTTATTAATGTACTGGAAGATGTACAGGACGCTGCATGAATATGACTCATAGATGGTGTTATACTAAAAGGTGGGACACTTACAAGAAAGTTAAATAATCAGTTCCAGCCAAGAAGGCCAATAGCATCCTGACTGGTATCAGAACTAGTGTGGCCAGCAGGACTAGGGAAGTGATCATGCCCCTGTACTCAGCACTGATAAGGGCCCACGTCGAGTACTGTGTTCAGTTTTGGGCCCCTCACTACAAGAAAGACATTGAGGTGCTGGACCATGTCCAGCGAAGGGCAACAAAGCTGGTGAAGGGTCTAGAACACCAGTCTTATGAGGAGCAGCTGAGGGAACTGGGGTTGTTTGGCCTGGAGAGAAGGCTCAGGGGAGACCTTATCACTCTCTACAACTACCTGAAAGAAGGTTGCAGCCAGGTGTCAGTCTCTTTTTTCAAGCAACAAGAGATAGAACAACAGGAAATGGCCTCAAGTTGCACCAGGGGAGGTTTAGATTGGATATTGAGAAAAGTTTCTTCACCAAAAGGGTTGTCAGGCCTTGGAACAGGCTGCCCAGGGGTTGAGTCACCATCCCTGGAGATATTTAAAAGGCATGCAGGTGTGGTGCTTAGGAACATGGTTTAATGGTGGACATAGCAGTGCTAAGTTAATGGTTGGACTTGATGATCTTAAAGATGTTTTCTAACCTAAACGCTTCTATGATTCTATGATTCTATATGACTGGAGACTACTTAAGTGAGATTCACTAGGGAAGAATCAAACTAACGCAAGGAAGGAACCAAGCCACATCTCACAAGATGAGAGAGACTATAAATTACTTAAGAAATTATTTAAGAATGTAAAAGGAATATTGTGGCAGTAATTTTAAGGATTTACAAAAAAAAACATTAAGGAAAAATTGTTGACAGTGAGATCTGTGGGGTGTGAATTACACTCCTAGGAGAAACGGTAAGAATTCCGTCACTTGGAACACTTCAGAGTAGCCTAGGAACAATAGTAATGAATGTACAATACAGAAAAATCATTCATTGTAAGGTAAAATGACTTAAAAATATTTATTTTAGGCTCTGATTGAAGTGACAATTAATGATATGAAAACCAATTAACTGAATAATTTGCACTTACTTCCTTTTCACTTTCATCTACATCTGTTATAGCACTACTCTAGATAATGCTTACCTTTCGTTTATATATTTTCTTGCTATATAGTGTAAAAATAAAAGGTATGTATCCAGTCAGTAATCCTCTAAAATAGTATTTTTTTTCTTCTGTTAATTATCTATATGACATTTACTGGTTTTAAACAAGATGGCTCACAATTTTCAATCTGTCATTTATCCACAGGTATGCAACATGTTAAAATCTCAAGATAACATCATTAAAATATGAACTTATTTGCTTATCAGAAAAACACTATTTCATAACATCTTGAAAGCCAGGGGCTTTGTTAAACATACAGAATCACAACTTGTCAGAATCACTAGCTATCAACTGGGATCATGGAAAGAAAACATGAAAAATGTATATTTTATTTCTGCTCAGAAGTGTTTTTCTGATGACACCTTGATTGTTTGAATTACTACATTTGCTTAGCACTTTCAATTGAAAAAAGTTCTTATGAAATCCATTGAGCTTTCATGGTTATGAAGAAATTTCTTTCTGTTAGATTGAATAATTAACAATAAGTGTTGCTTATTTTAAGATAGTAAAAACATTAGAAAAATTTTTCTCCATCTCAGAAAATAATTTTGCCAAACTTAAGCCATTATAGACTTAAAATTACTAAGTAATATGTGTAAAAGTATGTGGAAGGAGAGTGTCTGCTCCTTTAAGGCTGAGGGACCTTTTTCAGTGCATCAAGGGATAATAAGAAAAGGATGAAGCTATAAATAAGACCATACAGGGACTCAAACTTGGGGGGGAAACGATAAAGGAGACAGTGATGAAAACCAAACCTGCTCAGTCACAGGAACTGAAGAGGGTGTGAGAGATTATCTCACTGGGGACCTGGTCAATTAGAAAACTAAGGGAAAAGGGGGAAACCCAAAATATACAGAGACACAGACCTGACAAAGTAAATGTAGAGACAATGACAAGAAACAAAGGTCGCCACTCACACTAATTGATGGGATATTAAGAAACTACAAATGCTACTTCCAGGAAGGTCACCCTAGACTTTGCAATTCATAAGATTATAAACCAGGGGAGACTCTGGTCTTCAAGGGGTGCAGGAATGGATAGGCCTATCCAGCCCCTAAGGGGATGTGCTGGGGAAAGGGGAAACAGGGAGGAACAAAACAGAGGTGGGCAGAAAAGGATATAAAAGGGGCCAGTCACATGTAAAATGGGGCTGGGTAGCACTATGTCTGGCTGAGCCCTACACACAGTCACTGCAGTCTTGTCCTGTCTTCTTATATCTTCTTATTAAATCTTTTCTTACCTATGTCTCTGTGTAGTCTTACTCTCTATTCCATGTGTATGTGTACCACAAGGACAGTTTCCAGTACTGGATATGCAAGGAGCAAATAGGAGTGTTCATAATATTCTTTCCACAGTTTGGAAATCCATATCAAATTATTATCTGTTTTTATTTGGATTACCCCTCTCCCAGTACCTCATTAAAGAGGAGAATAATAAAAATAAAACTCTAAGTAAAAGCATCCACACAAAAAAGATGCATTTAAATGAATCCGTGAAAATACTAAGATCACCACCTTTGAAAAGTGTCCATAGAAGGGCCTTATTGCAGAAGAGAATCTTTCAAAGAACAGTTCTTTTGTCTTGCCAACTGGCTGGATTCAGGTGAATGAGACAAGGTGGAAGTTGCAAATAACCTTGCAAATGAAATCTGTCAGTTCATTTAACTGTCACTTCTGATCATTTTATAAGTTTATTTGTGAATATTCAGTGTTTCAGTTGCAATTTATAACAATCACAGACAATGGAGGGAACCACAGGAAAATGTACTAGACTACCCAGATATTTGAATGAGACTAAAACACACAGAATAAAAGACCAAGAGGTTTTTCTTAAAGCATGTGTTCCAGGCTAGTCCTCTTGCCACTTAAAAAACACACCTTAAAAATAGACTGATAAACAGGGTAAGAGTGATCAATATTTATAGACAGTGAGTTATGTCAATATTACAGAGCATCAATATCATTTAGCTGTTATTCATAGCATCCAACCATATAGTAATTATATTTTTAGACTACAGGGAACAAATGCAAATAATGCATATATTCTCTATGTCACATCTAATCAAAGATGATTAGATAATCATTAAACAGCACTCAGTTAATCATCTGGTTTATATCTCTCACATACGTAAGCAGCAGTGATTGCTATGTATAGTGATTATTTCTAATACTGCATATCAAAAAAAACAAAACAGGTGGTATACTAGTACATCACCAAAGATCAGAGAGCTCATTTAGATTATCCCTGTGCTTTGTTAACAGTCATATTTAATGACTGACTTAAGGCCTGATGCTAGAGTACTGTCACTCTTCTTTTGAGAACTGAGATTTATGTTTCACATAGGATATTTTTGCACATAGATGCAGCATTTCTGAAATGCGTATTTTCCATCTGATTTGAATATTGACCAAATTGAACATTACTTTCCATAACATAAGCTACTGATTATTATCATGGGAAGAATAAACATATTCCCTTGTTCTTTTTACCAAGTTTAAATAAATAACTATTCTGTTTGGTGATAGGCATATTCACTGACTCATAGAAGTATGTAACGAAGTCAGTGATAATTTTAATACATAGTGTAGTGAAGAAAGGAAAACAATTAACAAATTGCTAATCTTCATCTGAGTTAAAAGTTTCTTCTGTAAACTGATAATCCTTAAGATTCCCTGGCTTTCTAAAAATGTTATTCAGACTATTCCTTGAGTTTAGAGTAGAGCTCAGTGTCAGAGCCTGGGGGCACCAGCATTCCCCACAGCTCCTGAGGGAGCTTCATCCCCATGACAGCCCCTGACCAGAGCCATTCCAGTGACACTGACTAGGTTCAGACAAGAGTCAAGGTAGCCAGAGGAGTCCAAAGTGTTGAGAAAGGTGTGAGGTCAAGCCAGGATGTCAAGTTTGTCAGGCAAGGTCCATATTTAGGAGGTGTACAGCCAGGCACAGGCACCCTGCAATGGAGCTCAAGCAGGGGCCAGGGCCTGAGCCTAAAATCAGCTCCTGAGCAAAGGAGGGAGGAGGCCCCTGATGAACCTTCTCACAGCTCATCTTCCAGAAGAAGGGAGGCACCATATTAAAGTTGGCTTTGAGCACAGGCAGCAAAACATCTCACGCTGTGAGGTAAAGAGGCTGCAGAGCCTGCTGCACGCAGAGAGTAGCACTACTGTCAAAAGTCCATTAAAGTTCTTATAAGAAGCAAGATAAGTTTCTTGAAAACCATCCTTCTATCTCACTGGTGAGCCAAGAGTCTCATTTCCTGTCACACTAAGCCAGAAGGAAGAAGGATTTGATTCTATCTCCTCTACCCTCTCTTGCCTCTGCGGACTGAGCATTTGCTAGCAGCAAAGTGATGAAGCAGAAAAGTTTTTGGAAATTCCTACCATATACTTAAACTCTCATAGAAGAGTGTGTGCATGAGTATCTCACTAGTAGGAAATAATTTTGGAAAAAATGCAATTTTGGTGGCATGCACGGCAATAGCTTATGAGTATCTACCTTGGAATAACAGCTTATTACTGAATAAATAATAATGTTTTAATATAGAATCATTGCTAGTAATTCTGAGGTGTGTGTTAATAAATAAAGGTCTTTCAGTAAAAAAGGTTTTTTGTTAGTAAAAATACTAAAAAAAAAGAAATAGACTATTTTAAGTCATCAATATGCATAGTATTTTTGGAAGGATTTGGAACAGAGGTATTACTGTTATCACCCCAAGATGCTCGGGGAGGAGGGCATTAGTAATTTTAAAAACTAATTGGTGATTTTGCAATTATTTAAGTATATTGTAAAACAATCTAGTTTGTTTTCATAAAGTTATGAAGAATGCTTCCTTTAAAAAAAGATGTTCAATCCTCTCCTTTTTTAGTTTGTTTGAAACGTACTTGGCAGTAACATTTTATTCATGCATTATGATTTGCAAGTTTCTATTCAGGCACTGTATCAATGTGACTGCTATATTTAAATATCTAATATGAACCAATGACTCTTCTGTGATTTTCTTAGATGGATATAATTCGCATTTCCTTTTTGTCCCGATTCTCATTATCTCAATGTTTTCAATGATGTATTCTAAAAGAAACAAATTGTAAGTGTGTATTTTTGGTAGTGTTGACTGTTGCTGTCATTGCATAAAAATGTATTCAATTGTTACATTGTAAAAATATGAGGAATTACAGTAAGTGAAGATAAAAAATTTCCTTTTGTAGAGCTTTGAAAAGCTTTCTCCTATTATTATGGAAAATTTCCTTCTCTAGTTTGAAAATGGAGGGCACAGCCCAATCTGTAAGCATATCTATGTAGAGAAATATTTTTTACTTACTATTTCTCTCTTGCTTTTGACAGAAAGGGGAGGATGGAACAAGCTCCACAGTAAGAAACACACAGCATCTTTTTACAAGATATTTGTTTACAATAAGACACTATGAATTAATGGTGTTCCAAACAGCATCTGTGCATGTTATAAAGAGTCAGATTCTTTTTAATATGTGGCTTTATAAAGAAATATATAAAGAAAAACATCCAGTACAAGTTCCACTTTCACTTTTACTGTATTTATATGAACTAGATCTTTTGTCAGAATGCCTTTATTTAAATTCTAGTGCACAAGAGTGGAATCAAAATGCCCCCACTGAAACAATAGGTCAATTAGCTCACATCCAGGAGTTGACAGCACTATATACCAAGATGCATTTGCACCAAAAGTTCATGCCAGAATTCACTCTACCTCTTATATGGGTAACTTCAAGATTTTCTGCCTTTTCATTGTAAACATACAAGAGATTTTCTTCATGAACCAGTAGAATATTCCTTCCATTGCTCCAGATTATATAACCAAAAAAAGTCTAGGCTTATGCTATTACATGAAAATATAGTAAATGTAAGTCTTTATTCTAATCCTAGTTCAGAACTATTTGTTTTACTCCACAGCGAGTAAAATGAACATGAAGTGAAGAAAACAGTATGTTGTATGGGCAACAGTGTAACTGGACACATAAGGAGTTCCCAGTCATATAAAAGTGAATCATCTAAAATGACAGCAAAGGTGTATATAGCACAATTTATTCATAGCTACCATTTTATAAAATATTGATTTGAACTCCTTCTAGCATTACACAATTACAGTTCTCCTTAGTTCAAATGCTGTGTCTCTGAGGGATACATCTTGTCTACAGGTGGGAAAACAGATCAGCATGAACATTTTCTAAGTATAAAGCTACTGGGTATACTCTGCCTTCTGACACCAAATTAAATGGCAATGACACCAGTGTTGATCTGCTTGAGGGTAGGAAGGCTCTGCAGAGAGATCTGGACAGACTGGATGGATGGGCTGAAGCCCACTGCATGAGGTTTAACAAAGCCAAGTGCCGGGTCCGGCACTTGGGTCACAACAACCCCAGGCAATGCTACAGGCTTGGGGAGGAGTGGCTGGAAGGATGCCTGGCAGAAAAGGATCTGGGGGTCCTGGTGGACAGCCGGCTGAACATGGGCCAGCAGTGCGCCCAGGTAGCCAAGAAGGCCAATGGCATCTTGGCCTGTATCAAGAATGGTGTGGCCAGCAGGAGTAGGGAAGTGATCGTGCCCCTGTACTCAGCGCTGGTGAGGCTGCAGCTTGAGTACTGTGTTCAGTTTTGGGTGCCACAGTATAGGAGGGACATTGAGGTGCTGGATCGTGTCCAGAGAAGGGCAACAAAGCTGGTGAGGGGTCTGGAGAACATGTCTTATGAGGAGTGGCTCAAGGAATTGGGATTGTTTAGTCTGGAGAAGAGAAGGCTGAGGGGAGACCTTATTGCTTTCTACAACTACCTGAAAGGAGGTTGTAGTGAGATGGGCGCTGATCTCTTTTCCCAAGTAACTAGCGATAGGACAAGAGGAAATGGGTTCCAGTTGCACCAGGGGAGTTTTAGGCTAGACATTAGGAAGACATTAGGGAGGTGGTTGAGTCACTATCCCTAGATGTGTTCAAAAGTCATGTAGATGTGGTGCTTAGAAACATGGTTTAGTGGCAGACTTGGTAGACTAGGACCAATGGTTGGACTAGATGATCTTAAAGGTCTTCTCCAACCTAAATGATTCTATAATTCTATGATTCTTCATTTAATCTTGTTTCCCATCTCTATGAACTAGGGACTCAGGGGTTAGATAGGCGAGCATCATGGTCTGAGACTTCAAAAATGTCAGCCATAATATTTTCAGCATTACTGATTCTGAGGGTTGGTAGTTCCACCTCCTGATGCTGGCTGGTTGGAGCTAGCTATTGCCTATGGCTTGAGGATGGGACAATACAAGAGTGTGTGAAACAGTGAATTAAAAAAATAGATGCCTCTTTCTGGATGTGTGGTATGTGAAGTGGTCTTGTCTCAATCCAATTGCCAATCTTATTTGTCAAAGTGTGTGCTTTCACCAGAATTTAAGAATTAGTTATGATTTATAGATGTTAGCATATCAATGTCCTCAAATAAAACTAAGAAAAACAGTACTCACTAATGTATTTTTAGCTTGAAACATGATGTTTCAAATGAACTGAACATCAGTTCTGTTTTGTCAGTGATTTAACATGTTGCCTTGAAATGCTTCTATGAAGCTGCTTAGTATCTGGAAGATTCCTCAAGTGAACGTTATTTAAGCTTTACAGTAACAAGCAAAAAGTCTTCGGCTCATTTTTAATCACAAGGATGCCACAAATTAAGCTAAAAAGCAGTTACTGAACACAGAACAAAAGAGTTCTATCTCTGAAATTTTGGCATCACATATACAGTAACATCATTCGACTTAAATGATTACTTTGGCGGTGTTGGAGCAGGACATTCACAAAGATATGTATTGTCTGACAACATACAATTGGCATGAGTCTGTAGCATTCAATAATTTTCACTCAGTCATGCAATTTTTATGTAAATATATCAAGATGTAGAACACAGTCTGTATGCTTTCCCTCTGGCAGTAGCTTTGTTACCTGTACACCTCCTAAAATAATGGAGTTCCAGTCCAAACACAGTGAAACCTTTCATGAGCACTGTTTTAAGTGGAATTATATTTTATTTGCACTTAAATTGCCTTGAAATTGTTTTATTCTCATAGTCTGTCCATTCAGTGGTAGGTTATGTATCGACTAAGATCTCAAATGAAGGTGTAGGCTGTCAAACATAACAATGCTCTATCAAGTTGAGTAGCTTCCTCAGTACTGAGGTATTACACAGCAAGATTTAAACTGTGAAGCATTCTGACTGAGGAATGCTGCTATCTAATTAATATTTGCATGCACAATAAAAGTTTCTACATCACAGTAAGATTATAAATTGTAATGGTAAACTGAACCTCCAGTTCCATTAAGATCAGCCAGGTAGTTCACAGTCAGAAATTAGCCAGGTACAACTATGATACAACCCTTTGGGATTTGTTTTATGAAAGCAAGAGCCCATAGATTAATTAACAAATAGATATGTACACACATACATGCACATATAAATATCTACATACACACAAACACATTGTCTAGCCCTATAATCTTAATAGCTAATTAAAGCAAAGGTGGGTTTAAAAGCATACAGCCAAATAAATGTAATTTGAGTACCATTATAATTTTCTATATTGATATGGAGCAACCAAGAAGCCAATTTGCCTTTGCCTTACTTAACTTTCAGATTAATTATTTGTTCTTCCAAACCTGGATAAACTTTTTGAAAGATGTGATAATATTCTACTTTCCAACATAGCCAAAAATCCTTCCTTCCGATATAGTTTCAGATGACTTTCACTGTTGCAAAATAATCTGATTTTTGAAGTTTACCATTAGAACAGCATTATATTTAAATAAACAGAATATTAAATAAATTCTGAAGCTGTTAGATGAATACTTCTTTAGTTAAATTTGAATTGTTGCTGTAAATCTGATCTTTTTCATTTTCTATTGTCAAATTACTTCCTAGGGTTAGATTTCTTTTACTTATGCATAAGTACAAAATATTATTTTAAGAAAGTCAGAAGAAACCTCTGTTTTGATCTGTTTGTATCTATGAACATTTTCTATTGTTTTTTTTTCCATATCAGATCATTACAAAAGAAAATTGGAGACAAACAAGCAGATATAATTTTGTGTAAATGTTAGTGAGATTTAAGGAATAATCTGAGTTTGAAAAATTTCTGGAAGAGCTAAAATTTTGAATAGATATGGAAAACTCTGTACATGTTTGCTTACAAATGAAAAGAAAACCACAACACTCCTCCCCCCCAAAAAAGCCAACCTGTACCTATATGCAGGTAGCAGCTGTTATAATACTGCAAATTGAAGCAAGTAATAAAACATTGAAAAAAATATATCTGTATAGGAGATTATAGAAATTGTGGTTTCCAAAGAATATATAATTTATAATTTCTTAAATTTTCTTTGAATATTTGTGGTTTTGAATCTCAGTCATAATTGCAAATTATGCCACAGTTATTAATAAAGAATTAGCATTATCTACACAAGAGAATGCCTTTGTGAGGAAAAATATAATTCATAAATATTATTTTAATTCACATAATTTTGGGAAGATTAATACACCATGAAGCCTCTCAGTCTTTTCTGTAATCCTCTAATCTGTACTCATAATCATTCACTTTTACTTTATTGCACAGTGCTCCTCTCATAAAACCAGTCTTAGTCATTCACATTCATTTAGAACAAACTGCACAACTGTCAATAAATTTCACACATCATGTAACAATGCTGAGACATTTCTCGCCATTGTTGCAATTCTCAGATCTGATAATTTGATTCAGAATGCAACTCTGTGTACCAGTATACTAACAGTAAACCATTGTGAACATATGTATTATGGTTGCAAAGGCAATCCTCTCTTAGAACGCAGAAAAGTGACATATTAAAAGATTTGGCTTATATAATAATTAACACATTAGTTATCATTTTTTTTATCCATCATGTGCTCCCATAGCTTCTGCTACTACCTCTGAAATTATGAATCTCATATCTCTCCCCACCATGAACCTCTCTACCCAGAATATGACCTCACAGGTGCCCTGCTGTTTCCTCAAATGAAAGGTGTCAGACCTAATTTCATGAACTTGCTCCACTCTATTGACACTGTTATAGTATTTGCTACTGTAATTCACAGTCCTAAAGTCATTCCCAGCTTGACTTCTTCCCTCTGCCCAAAACTTTGTTATATTTTGTGTCTGCCGAATTTTTCCCTCTCTGTCCTATGATCTGGTCCACATCCCACAGGTTACATGTTTGTGGATATATTTGCCTTCCCCAATGGCTCACATGCCCCATCTGAAAACATAGGCAGGTTGGACGTTCAATTGTTTGTATCGCTCTAAAAATAAAGTGGGATATTTGTGCACTTCTATAGCTAAAGGAGGGCAAAGATACTTGAGCAAGGTAACGGGAAGAGATGAAGAGAGACGCTTTTATAATTTTTGCCTGCCTTAGAGACTTGGCTACCTCAGTCAGTGCCAGATATCTCTGAGGCTGGGATTTGAAATCTACTAGAAGTCCTGCAGTAGAAATTAATGCTATACCATCATGATGGCAGTGCAGCTGCTACAAATCTGTATTTTATAACAGCATGAAAAAACCTCAAACCAACATAACAGTTCAGGTACTGTACGTTTATTTTATATGCAATCTCTGAGCAGTATGGATTCTGATATTTATCAGAAAAAGACCTTTAAAAAAGCCCCAGAAATCTTTCTTTTGTTTCAGTTCATGACTGAGTTAAGTTTGTTCATGCTTATAAACATAAAATGTTGACACTTATGATTTTTAGTTTCATCGCATGCTCAGCAACTCAGGAAACCCACTACTGTTGGAATAGGAAGAGGTGACAAAAGGAAAACTAGTCTGTTCTGTAATTACAATGAAATAACTGTTCCTGAGACCATTAGAAATGAATGATAAAGGAATTAAGGAAAAGATCACAGTAGATTGAGACCAGAAAGGAATTGCCATTGCAGTGACAAAATGTTTTAGTTCTCTGTAACTTAGAGACCAATTCAACAAGGTTCAATACATGAACTAGATCAATTCTACATGAAACTCATGTACTAACACAGAACTGTGCAAAATTATATTCTAAATTATCAGTCCAAAATAAAACATAAAGAAAACAAAACAAAACTCCAAATAACAAGGACTGAAAATATTTAAATAATTTGTGGAAATTTAGCCAGAAAAAGAACTATCCAAAGAATATAATGAAGTCACTGATATGGGGAATAAAAAACTTACAAAATAAATATTTAATAAAACAGAAATATTAATAATTAATACAACAGAGACTGGGAGAAAAAAACAGCAAAGGAATTATAGTCCCTTTAGAATATGATATGAACACTGAAAAGGAAACAAAATATCAGAAATTCTGAACACCAAAACATCAGAGCCCTGTATGATGTGAGAAAATTCTTTAAAAATTATTTTACTGGGGAGCTTGTGAGGCCATAGTAGTTATAATGCTAATGTAAAGGTCCATTTGTAAAATTTATTGGTAAAACATTTATAACTCTCAAGCTAAAGCAATGGATGCAGGAAAAAAAACCCCAGTCTACAGAATTGTGGTATCCTAGCTCTTAAGAAGGGAATCCATCCTTCTCACTGACAACATCTCTGGTTCTCTTCCCCTGATCCTGCTGCTGACTAGAGCAGAACATTTAAATAGGAGAAAGCAGAAACTTCTGTGTCATAAGATACGATATTAGTAATAAACCACTAAACAACAGGCTAATGATGTAGTCAAGGTTTTCAAGTCTGAAATTGAGAGTGATTAAAAGCACCTCTAAGAACTTGATTCTGCAAAGGTAATGGAAGAAAGGAATATGTTGCCACATAAGAATTTCTTGTGAAATTACACTATGTCGGAAACAATGCAGAAAAAATATTGTTAAAAAAAGAAGTAAGTAATATATACTGCCAATTCCTATTTGAAAGTAAATAATGGGATGGAAAAAGAGGTAAATTCTCAAAATGGCTGACTTCAGTCTCTCTAAGATACTATATCCGTTTAAGATATTTTTGTTTTCCTTACAAAGGACAAATACATTTTATAAAGGGAAAAATGTAAAAATTTACAATGGAAGATAAACTGATGGAAATGTATATCATTATTTCCTGTTATTTGAACAATAGCCTGAAACTGATTAGTTAAAGGAGCTAAACAACTTCAAAAATTACAAGCTTAGACATCACAGAGATGCCAAACACTATAGGAATGTTTCTATGTTAATAATAACATTCTTCTCTATAAACAGGAAACTGCAAAGTACAAGAAAAATTTACAGAGTAAAAAGCTGTGTTTATCAATGAACCTGTAAAATACATATTTAAAGACAATATTTCTGTAAGGTTGTGATAATTTTTTGTAGATATTCATGATTGAACAGTTATCCACAATTTTCTCTTGTTCTCAACAGACATGAAAAGTTATGATTATGTCCTTGTGGCTATCAGACTGAACATGACAGCAACTGTTGCTGAAATAAGAATATTTACTCAGAAAAAGGACCATCACTATGCAGTCTGTTAGAAGAGAAACGGTGTTACACAGGGTACACCTATTTCAGAGCTCTAGTTCAGATTAGAACTGGGTTTGTTTCACATGGAATTAAACTACAAGTGCAACCAATGTGCTCCAAACTGTGATGAGCTTTCAGTTTTAATTTGAGCTAAGGCTACTCCAAAGGAATTCTTCTGCCATATGTATATGTGTATATATACACATTTATATATACACAGGTGTATGTGTGTATGCATTTATGTATGCATACATATTATATATATACACACACAATATATATATAGTTTAGACGTTGGTCCTCAGCCCCTGTCTCACTCCACATGTGCACTCCTACTGGGCTAATGCATGGCACTCATTGTTAAAGTAGGTACAGACAGAACTATTCAAATAGCTCTCTGCAATCTTGTTACTAAACACCCTTCACCAATTTGAATTTCCTTTACAGCAAATTTTAATGTCTGGAAATGAAATGTTGTTGAATATTTTCCCCTGTACTTTTGCATCAAAGCTTTATTATTACCACGACATTTGCAGCCACACTTATGCTGAGTCTCTGGATGCTTGAAAATATCATATGTTGGTACTATTTTTCATATATAACTTGAATACTAAGTACAGCTTTAAAAGAAATGTTGTAGTAAATTAATCAAATAATTAAGCATAGTCAGCAAATTATGGGGATTTTCTTTGATGTCTCATATGAAGTCTAAATTCAGCCTTAAGTGCCGTAAGTTTATTGAAACACTTATTTTTCTTTGTTTAGATTCAAACTGGACTCTTGCAAGATGATCAAAGTGTTACAGTGTCTTCTGCATTTAAAATGTCTACTAGTGCATATTCAGGTTCCCGCTACATTTATGTTCTTTCCCATCTGGACTATTTCTAGTGCAAGGTGATTGTAAATAATATTACTTCCCCCCAAAAAAATCTCCAAAATGTGGATATACTTTCCAATTCTTTCTCAAAAATCTTAAATCTGCCTTTCACCTGTGTTCCAAACAGGCCCTGCCAGTAGTCCAGCTTCCCCATGGATGGCTTTGCATCTTCCTCCAAACACAAGAACATAAAATATGAATTGTTCAACCCTTCTTTCTTCAAAAAGACAATAAATCCTTGGGCCTCAACAAAAAATTGTGTGGTTACTCTTAGAAAACAAAGTAACACAAAACCCTTATCGCAATCCCAAAGGCACCTCAAAGCTTTTTTATGATGCCAAGAAGGAAGGAAAGAAACTTGCCACGTTTTAAACTGCAATGAGAAGAGAGATAGAGGAAATATTTTCACGCATCAAACTGAATCATTTGATCCTTACAGCAAAATAAATATATAACTGAAAGCATCAAGGGAGAAAACGACAGTGATCCAGACATGCCAGGACACAAGGTTACAGAAAGACTTCAGATCAGTCTCTGTAATAGATATGGACAAACTGCTCAGTGGGGAAATGAAATTGGAAAAGTTATCTTCCTAGGTGTGACATTGAGGTTAAAAGCTTTGGAGGATAAGCAAAGGTAGGAAGACAAGATTAAAGTCTGTAGTTTTAGTTGTGCAAAAACAATTTACTAGTCTGAATTACAGGTAACAAATTACATTTTATTAAATCAAAACATTCAGCAATTATGAAATTTAGTAAAAGATAAAAATTCAGAAGGAATAAAGTTTGCTATGTTCTTGTTCAAGAGTAAATGTAAGAATTGCACTTAGTTCTAAATAAATTGTACTAATTTCTGATAGACTAATATATTTTAATTTTCAGGGCTTTAAAACAGCTCTAGAACTTACAAATATGATAAATAGTAGAGGGTTTTGGAAATACTTAAGCAGTTGATACTTACCAGCAATTTCATCCCATTGCTCTGTACTGGGTCTTTATGTATTTGGAAACAGGTCGGAGAAGAATGGTCAACGGGCCCAATCCTATGAGGCCCTCCTGCCACTTGAAACACTTCCACAAGGGAACCCTAAATGAAATACATTAATGCTTTAGAAGATCTGCAGTCTTATCCAGTTTGTTGCCAGTCTGTTTACATAAGCCATATATTTATATCTATATCCTCTCTTATGCAGTTCCATAGATTTTATATGATTCTGAGAGAAGAAAAATTTGAGACTGAGTTCAAATTGAGATCTTGCTTGAAGATCAAAACAGTTACACTGTGCATTAAGGAAAGCAAATTTCAGCCATATGTATCGTTAAAACCTCACTGGAATGACAAGGAGTTTATTCTATTTTATCCTCTCAGAAATTTGAGTTCTGGTTTATACATAGCTTCTTTTTAAACCTTATGTATGTACAGAAACCAGGAAGCTTGTCAGGACTGGCAGAAATTTTGCACCCTCCCCCCCAGTAAATTCAATATTTCTTCTCTTAAAAAAACAGATATAATTTTGATTTGTCTCCACTTTTTTATTATTATTTTAATTTTACTGCTACTTAACGCAATGTAATTATTAAGTTACTCGGGTTATGTGAATTGCCATCCTCAGTCCTCCTGATTACAATGGCCTTTGGTATAAAAGCATTTATTACACAAATCTCTGCATAGTCAAGCCTTTTGCTATTCACCTACCATTTCTCTGGTGGACTTGTAAGGATCTAGTAATGTTTTTGAGAGTCATAGGCATATCATAGGATAGGAAGAACTTCTTGAGGAGATGGAGGATCCTTATAGAAATCTGGAATGGATGAAATGAAAAACAATTTCTCCCAGGAACGCTTGTAGTCATACTATCCACACTTGTACTCACAGAAATATCACCTATCATCACGCTATCCCAGAGACAATAAAGTCTTTCAAGAATAATCCAAATTAGCTGTTGATTTACGGATTCAAAAAAGTACTATGGTGTTTTAAGTATACCACTTCTGTGGAATTTCCTGCTGAGACAAACTTAATCTAATACCTGTCAACCAATATTTACTGCTAAAAAGCCATGTCTTATTTGTACCTTCTTATCCTGTGAATTAAAACTGAACAAGAACACTATCTGTGGAGTGCTGGGATGTGTTGTATAACAAAACAATGGTGGACATCACCACAATAAAGGTTTTTTGATACAGGAATTTACTATTCTCTTTTAACTGTTTCTTCACTTACATAGCTTTCTGTAACTAGTTTTCAATCAAAACAATTGCAGTGTACTGTTTGTCAGTTGAAAATTCTCATATAAACATGAGAGTATAGAGATTTATTTACATGTATTTAGTATTATGGTAAATAAGAAAAATTATTCTTCATAGAAAGTTCAATGAAAATAAGATTACATCATAAACTGCTTTGACCGTTACATTTACAGCTATAGAGATAATTTTATAGAATTTTTTTTTAAAGATGGCTTTCATTGGTGCCACATTGTGGTACATCAATGTTGAAATTAAAACAGTATCAGTATGCAATTAATGTAAATATACTTGCTTTTGTTATAGAAAACGAGTAACACATTCCACTTTAAACTGTACATTTTAGGGATCAGCCAAGGTTATGGCAAAATTCTTAAAACAGTCATAAAATAACAAAGGCTGTGAAGCAGTGAAACCGTCCAATCTACAGTATAGTTAAATAATATTGACAGAAACACCAGTCCAACAGAGCTGTCAAAAATCACTGTCGTAAGCAGATGGATTAGAAATTTAGCAGGTATGGAATATGTTCCAAATGGAAACACCAATTTATCAGATTCTGACAACACTGAGTTTGCAGAAAACACTACAAAAGTGGGCAGCCAAGGCCCAGTATGAGAGGAAATAAGAAGCAGAGGAAAGCACTGAGGAGGAGAACAGAGAAAAAATTCTTTGCAATAGAGTAAGGTCCAGTTAAATACTAGTCATTTCAGAAAAGCATTAGGAAATAGCCATTAACACAGACAAATATAAGAAAAGGAAAATTCTTTTCTGTCACCAATAAGATGTCTCCCTTCCAAGATAATACATGTTAATAAAACAAATTATATTTCCATTCAAGATTGGGGTTTTTAAAAATCAATTCCATGTGCATGCCAGTATTTGCAACTGAGAATTGCATCTCTGAAAAACAACTGTCTGTTCAAGAGTTTATAAGAAATATGTTAAGTTTTGAGTTTGTCTGCAAAGACATCCAGCTGGCAGAAGTTTGCAACTCCCCATTATTCAGCGTTAATTTATCTTCACTTATTACTAAAATATCCTGTATAAAAGGAATCAGTGCTACAGCACCCTGAAACCCATCCATTGAACTGGGTCTGTCTTATCTTTAAACTAAGTTTTTTACTAGAATTAATTATATATGCATATTTTTAAGGTGAAATATTGTATGGAGACACTTTATTTCAAAAAATTTGGCTTTTTTTAAAAAATCAAGTTTTTTTATCATGGCTCCAAGAAACTTTTTCTCCCCCTGCTATCTGATATGTATATGCTAATATGCAGAAGATCAAGATTAAAGATATTGCATTACTTGAAGAAGAGTGCTCTAAAATGAGAAACTTTCTTGAATCAAGCAGAGGCATTCCGATATTCCTTTCTAGTGAATCAGGATACTTTTCAGAACAAAACAGAATTTTCACATGTTTTAACAATAAAATATTTCTTAATTTTCTGTTTCTTTGAAAAAATGCACAATCAAAAAAAAGTATTTATTTGTGTGTGGAAGAAGTTTGCATAAAATGTTTTGCTGTCTTTTTCTTATATTTAGATTTTAATGACAAAGTAGTATAATGCCTGGTGTCAAAAAGGAGGTGGACAGAGGCCTTTTCTATTTCTGAATTTACAATATTACCAATATCTGAGAGGTACCTGCAGAAAGTGGGAGGCCTCACGCCATGGCAAAGTAAAAATTAAACACTATAATCAGCATAATCTGAAGTGGGCAGAACACAGCAAAGACTATCCATGTTCCCTCAGGCCTTAGTTATGGTGGCACTGAAGAAAGAACAGCTCTTTTTAGATTGCCTTCCCCAATAGCTGCCTTTGTCACTTCAAGTCTAGAACTGAATAGATGCTACCTAAAATGGAAGAAAACTTGAAGAAAAGGAAAAAGCCAGAGGTCACCAGTGTAGGCAGCAGATAGATTAAATAACATTTCTCTGAGTGTAACTGAAGACCAAGCAATCAGTGCATCAGATTGAACAACCTGAATGAATTGTCCAAGGACTGGTGAAAGACCTGATTAAGCCAGTCTACAGCCAAGGACTTTGCACAAGAAGTCTGTCTAGTCTTGTATTTAATGGATGAAAAAGAGAGTAAAGGAAAAAGATTGTTATGGAAAAAAGGGTTAGTGATAACCTCTGTGCATATGTCATCAATTGTACTGCACACGTTCCTGAAAGGCAGATGCCCACTCATAGCCTATATTAGTGAGACACATAGCTCTAAATTATGCAGCACTCATTCCAAACCCATTAAGAATGGAATAAGACTTCAAGTCATATCAATAATCCAAGTCAATGTTTACATGTTTTTACATCAGTTGTTAGGAGTCTGCACTTAAAAAGGGCAAAATAACAATCTAAAATTACAGTAAAATGGGTAAAGAAATAATCAGGGTCTGGCCAATCAAATCTACAAGGCAAGTTAGAAAAAGCAGACCTAGAGTAATTGCCTTCCTGGACAATGACAGGGATTTAGCTGGAAGTTGCATGCAAAGTGCATGTCATACTAAAGAACAAGGTTCAAAATAGGTAAATTTTAAATAAACCATTTTAAATGGTTTGTTCTATTACAGGACTGAAAAAGAAGGTGACACCCCATTGGCCACCTCATTTCATGTGGATTCTTGAACTCTTACATACAACCAACACAGGTAAATGGCAGAAGAGATGTGAATGAAGAAACATGACATGAGTTGGTATGTCATGAAAACCCTCGGCCAGAAGCACAGGGTTGAAAAAGGAAGGGAAGAAAACACCTGTTTAAACAAAGCATGAGATCCTCACAGAACACAAGTGGGTACCCACATCCCCTGCAACTCAGACTTCAAACAGTGATTGTAGCTGGTGGTTTGGTGCTAAAGAAGAGGAAATTAAAAATATAGAAGATAACTTAATAAAATTGTCAGTATAGTCAGAGTGATCTTACATTATACATTAGAAAAAAACTTTTAGATTAAACCTTATTAGACAACATAAAGAATAAAGCCAGTACTGCGAATTCCTGCTGTTTTGCACTCTGTACAGTTATTCACATTACAAGTATTCTAGTTTGCTGGGTAAAGGGTATGTATAATGCTAACATCTTTTCCTTTCTTTACCCACTGATTTCACAAGGTTGTTCCACCCTGAAGAGCTAAGAGGAAGCTGACCAGGTTAATGAAATCAACTTTTGTACTGGGAGCTCTGTGTTAAGCAGTCTCTCCTTTCTGAAGAATGTAAGGAGCCTGAGAGTGTGATAATCAATTCACCAGCTCTTTTTAGTACTCTGAAAACTTCATGTAAAAGTTCTGAAGAAAAAGAACTTTTAAAAATCTTGCATCTTTTCAGTTAAAAAGAGGTTGATTGTTTTTCTAATAACCGTCTCTCATTTCTCATGAGAAAGGGCTATATGAAGAAAGATGATCTAGAACTGGGACACCTTCTTCATCTGCCAGCACCTATAAACTCAGAAGCCCCAAGGAACCTATCCTGCATGAAAATAGAGAATGTCTCTGAAAAAGTTTTGGGTTTGGTGTTTGTTTTTTGGGTTTTTTTGTTTGTTTGTTTGGTTGGTTGGTTTGTTTTGGTTTGGTTTTTTTTCCCCTAGTAATATTGTGTAGGTTTTTGGCTGTCAGGTTTTTTTCCCTACACAGAAAAAAATATTAAACTTTCAGCTTTACCAGTTAAATTACCTTCATGACATTCATGTGACTTTGGATACTTCAGAAATAAACAGCATATAACAAAACAAAAGAAATAACTGAAATTAAATTCAAGTGGGTAAAAGCAGGAAAAAATCTTAAGAAAATTTGTGCATTTAGTCCAGAAGATGTGCTTGCAAGATTCCTTTTATTTTATTTGTTGGGGTGAAAGAGGAATTAAACTTTTGCCAGTGAAACACATTTTACATTCTAGAAAAAACCTAAATGCGAATATCTTCCCTTTTTCCTCACCATTTGTAGGATGAGCAATATATTTGAACAATTAAGGATACAGACCAACCAAAGCAAAATTAGATGTATTTCATATCTGTAAACATGCAAAAGAATCAAAGCTTGTGGAAAAGAACTTTTTTAGAAGTTTGGCACAAACACAGAAAATATCCGTTTGTGAAGTGACAGATGATAAATTGACTAAGGTTTTTACAGTTCACTAGATATTTTATTGTGCATCTGTTCTTTTCCTCTGATCTGCTTTGTTCTTCCTGAAGCTGCAACAATGAAAGAGGAGCCCTTGTTATTAGTTACGGAGTTGAATGCCAGCAGCTCTTGCAATTTAACCTCAAGGTTAGTGAGGAACTAATATATCACTTATTTTGGCTGGCTTCTTTGTGTCATCTTCTGTTAATAGGACCCAAGAGACAGCCAAATAGGTATAATCGTATCAACAAAACGTGCAGCGTACCGCATAAACATGCTACAAACTGATCACCCTTACGGACATTTCCAGAGGGGCTTCATAGCCCTGGCAGCATTTTTCAGAAATACTCACGAGAGTGATTCAAGGGGAAGATAACCCTCCCTAAGACAGTGTGTTTCCTGCTGTCCTCATGCACAGATGCTTGACAAGCTAGAGCTTTAATTGTTTTGGAGTTTTGTAGAAAGCTCCAGCAGTTTTAATGGAATGTATTAGAAAGTAAAGCTTGGTGGAGTCCTGTGCAAGTAGAATCACATGGCAAATAACTCCTTGACTTCTTTTTAAACACTGCTTAGTTGCTCCATAAAAGGTTACTTGTGACCTAAAAATAAGATCTGCTTTTGGAATTCAGAAGAATAAATTGTATAAAAAGTATAAGGCAATCAAATAGACTATACAAAAACCTCAGGGCATAGAGGCATATTGTGACATTGATGGGCTTCTCTCCAGGTTGTAGTAGGTCATCTTCAAGCTCAGACCAGTAAAAGTTTAAAAGCAAGTTAGAGCTTATGGTCATGAGACATAAGAAGACAAGATGGGTT